>VDFB02191319.1:0-13922 GCA_007258455.2 Sequoia sempervirens
GATGATTTGTGAGATGGATGCTTGGATGTTTTGAAAGATGGATGAAAGAGGTTTGATTTGCTTTGATCTCTAGATGAACCTAAAAAGACCACTTTGTTTTCCTAGACCTAGGTATTGAAGAGCATGCATATGCTTCCTAAAGACCTTTGTAACCAAGAAATGATTTGAACATTTTGGATTTTCAATCAATGATTTGTGCTTTTGGGATTTGGAGTCTTCAACACACATGAAAGTTCATTTTTGTTTAGCTTTGCTTAATGGCTTTATTTTACCAAAAACACTCTCTTTGATTAAAGTTTTAAACTAAGATGTCCAATGTCTTAATTTCTTTAAACCCCATAAGATATTTTATGTGGAAATTCAATGAACTTAAGGCAAGGGTTTTCCTATTGTTTACTCAAGAAGACAAATTGAGGTATAATCCAATGCTTAGGAACCTCTACGAACGTGAATCAGCGAGGCTTTGATAACATATGGATTAGTCAATGATATTTGTCTTTAAAGAGGGTTTGAAATTTTGAGAATCATGTTGAATGTTTGTTTTGCAAAATGTTTTCAAATACCTTTGTGTTTTCAAGCGAAGAACAATTACAAGAAGCCTATGGATGTGTAAAAGACCCAATATTTGTTGGATTCCCTTGGACAAGTCCATTTCACGGCCCCATCTCAAAGCGGATGGTTGAATGCTTGACCCAGAAACCACTCCCTCCATGGCTCATTAACGCCAATCGAGGCAGCCAAGCATCAACACCCATGAAACTCCCATGGCATGCTTTCCATTTATACTAAAAGACCGTAAAAGTGTGGGTCGGCTTCAGAATGACTGTTCTTGCACCAACAAATAGATTAAGGGATTTTGGAAAATTCTAGCACATGGGTTCTAGTAAGGACTTTCCGTTCGTGGAGATTGACCCATACGGCAAGAGTCCCCTTTCGGATCCATCTTGTCGGAGCCAACCGCGTGATTATGGTGTTTAACCAAAACCCTCATTTATATCCCGGCTGGAAATACTCTTGGCTTTAGAGTGTTACCGGTTGAGTCGTCCCTTGGGTGAGTACTTTTTCCCCAAGGCAGGCCCTCTAAGATAAACAAAAGCGAGTAAAGACACAATCCGTAACTCGATCGATCTTTGATGGCACAAAGAAAGAGAATGTATGCAAAAATGCCCCTACTCACACTCGCACAAGATGTTCAATTTTTAAGCCCAAATCGAAGTGTTTCAAAGCAATAAAATGTATTTTGAATGTTTCTCTTGCACCCTAGATCGCATGAAGCGCAAGGGGAGAGGATACGCACTCAAAAGACAACATCACACAGTTCAAGCACTTGTTCATTTTATAGCCTTCAAAGCAATTGTGAATTCGTTTTAAGCACCAAAATGAAGTGTGAGTTTTGCTTGTCCAATTTTTAGCCCAAAACGAAATCTAGTAAGTTTGTCCTAAGATTCCTTTTAAGCCCTTTGCAATGAAAATAAAATTGTTCGTTTTAGACCCAAATAAAAATTAGTGTTCTAAAACGAAAAGGTAAACAACTTCGTGAAGTAGTGATGATCAAACACTTAAAGTGTTGAAAAACACATTCTGTTTTTCAACAAAGAAAAAAAAAATTCCCCTCCTTTCATTTTCGTTTGCTAGCCTCCTCCTTCGCTTTGTACCTTTTCGCCTTCGCCTTTCCTTTTTACCTTCGTTGTTCGTTTTTACCTATTTAAAAGAAAAGACAATTATGTGAGGGTTAAAATATTGAACTCATTTAGATTATTAACACCAAAAAAAAATAAGATGATTTTAAAAAAACAAATGATTCGGATAATTATAAAAGAGGATTTATAATTGAATCATAATCCATATTTACTAAAGATATTAAGCCAATGAATTAAACACAAACCCTAATTCTTTCAAATGTATCATCTTGGTCTCAAATGTTAAAAATAATGATGTAATAAACTCTTGCAAGCCTATGAATTTCATCAACCATAAAGAATATAACTTTCCAAAAGTACCATCATAAGTTCAAGACCATATTGATACAACTATTTATGAATTTAATTTTGAAAGTCAATAAATTGTATCAATAACTTAGCCTAAAATAAATCCTTCAAGAGTATCCGTCGTATGGCAATGAAGTCATAGAAAAGATAAAAAAATAAAATGAGAGTCTATATTCTGACCCTATTGGATATTTCTTCCTTTTTTCATCCTTGCACTTGAAAGATCTAATTCCCTCCAAATTTTAAATCATCAAATAGTTTGAATTTCTCACATTAAAGTTTCAACAACCTAACATTTTTGGACAAGACCCAATGCCCTTTTCAAATCCGTAAGCAATAAAGAAGATGTTGTAGCATATCGAGATTGCAGCAGGTGTTGGCCGAGATATGAGTTTCCAGATTTAATATTGGAAAGGACATGACAGCTATTTCGGTTGTTTCCCTCCGCATGAATACATTCCAATACTTCATACTTCGTGAGATGGATTATTACCATTCATGAATTAAAAAAGAAAAGGTGGTGGTTGGTCTGATATGACATTTCGCAGCCAAATGAAGGTTGACATGAAGTCTTCCACATGACAGAGAATGAGTTAATGCAAATTTGAATCTCAGGACAATAAACTTTAGTGACTTCCCCATTTGAATGTCATGAAGTTAGAGTCAACAGTAGAGAGACTGGTTTGAGCTCCCTGGTGAGAGATCACAGAGTAGATAGAGGAAGTGCGTGACAGAATATAGGTAGAAGGACGCAGGTATGCAGGCCGCAGGTGTGTGTAATGCAGACAGAATGCAAATACTAGAATGTGCGTGGAACTTATGGACAAATTGTGGATAATGCGTGGTAGGAAGAACATAAATACCAGAATGTGCGTGTATGTATCAGAATGCGTGTGGCAGAATGTGGGTACAAGGGCGCAGGTATGCAGGCCACGGGTATGTGCTTGGCAGGCAGAATTTAGGATAAAGAATACAACATAAACTTCAACGTGCATGACAAGCGACAAGAAAGATTTAAGCGAGAGATACAAAAGCGACGATCTATTTGCTTCATGAAAGAGCCAAAACATTAGAGAGGCCACCAGACTTTAATGTTACCTCACACGTCATTCCATCTTTTCCTGCAGCCTCTGTAAGTATGCAAAAAGGAAATAAATGTCTAGCTTAATGCGTTAGAAATCTTCTTTAAAAAAAGGTTATGCTCTAACAAGGCATTTTCACAGTGACTATAGGTAAGATATGATGCACATGATTGCCCATCCATCCATCAACTCAAATTTCCTACATACTTTGCTACACATTTAAAACCTACCGGCAGGCAGCAACTCTGTGTGGGTGAAGGAGATCACATGGGAGGCAGAATGTCAAAGAGTCATTGCCCTGTCTCATCAAGTTAGTATATCTTAGTTGTAAATGCAAACAACATGTGAATGTATTAATGATCTCTGCTTATAACGTTTTTGTATACCCTCTGTGCAGAAAGCGTAAAGCTGTTCAATGAAGGCGTGGCTTGATGAGAAGTCAACAGCCTGAAATTTTTTATTTTACTGTTGATTAGCTAGCTTCCTTTATCAACAATGAAACCTATAACTTATTTTGAATAGACATAAATATTTTTCAAACGAATATCCTTAGGCAAGTAAAAAAGAAGAAACAGAGATTGTGTCCCACAATTGTTTTAAGCAAACAACATTTCAGCTGTATTCTTAACAAGGGAATTGTGCAACGTGTAGATAAGAAAAATCTTGCCAAAAAAAAGATGAATCTCTACATAGGTATGCAAAATTTATGTTCATAGTTGCCCTCCTTCTAGTGCCAAATGTAGGTATCCTTTTAAAATCTGCAAACAACTAAACTTCAAACAATGGGTTAGTGCCTTGCAAACTCTATCCAAATACCTCTATGAAATACATTGCAAATGCTTTCAAAATGCCACAAATGATGATAAAAAGACTAAAGCATTATGAAAACAAAAGCAAGCTACCTATTCCATAGTTGGATTGGTGTCACATGTGCTAGTGACCCTTTCCCAATCCTTGATCAAAGCTCAAGATGATAAAATGCAAATGGAGATGATAGAGTGAAATGGACAAGATCAAATCTCAAATGAAGAGAGTAACCTTGCATAAAATTGTGGATCCATGAATGAGAATGGAGGCCTTATTTTATAGACTTTCTTGATGAGAGATTGGCCAAGATGGTGAATGTGGGACTAAAGATCCTCCAATGAGAAGATGACACTTGTCAAATGGTGAGTGGTCAATGGTTGTGCAAGATTTGGGAAGAGTGCCCATGAGAGGGAGAATTTGAATTCAAATTTGCAATAAATTTTGAGAGGGGGACAAGAAAAACAGCAATAAATGTCATGTTTGACTTGTCATGTTGAGGGAAAATGAGGTTTTAATAAATCAATAAAATTGATTTATTGTGCAAGTGGCTAGATCTAGATAATGCAAGTGGGATGGGATTAACATTTAATCAGGGTTAGATTAAATAGATGATGATTATGCTGATTTAATGCTGATTAGGTGATTTGACTTTTAAGACTTTGATAATTGATTTATTTGAATTAGAAAATGATGGAATATGATTTAGGATTTGATTTAAATGAAGTCCTGATTTATTTAATTAAGTGGATGATGCAAGATGAAGGTTGAATGATAATGTTTATTTGATAAATGAATGGATGAAAATGCACTTGATTAATTGATGAATGGTCCTAATGCGACATCTAATTTGATTGAATCCGATTGAATGCATAATGTAAATTTTGCATGTCTACAATTATAATGCTCATTGACACAATAGATAACCAACAAATGTATATATCTTCTTCTTCCAATGTGACTGACTAATACAATGCTCAAACTAAACCAAGACTCTTGGCATTACAAAATGAAAACCAAGTAAACTCAAGTCTGATTACAATTTGATTATGAACAAACATCTACAGTAGTAAGATACTTTTCAAGAGCAATTACAATGCTAATATGACCAGATTTACAATACTAAATATGTTGGTTACATTTTCCATGGAATCTAAATGACTAGATGACTATGAATGCAATGCAACAACAAATCTGGAACCTAGTATTTATGAAGCAACAATCAAATACTAGTTCGATTTGTCTTGATGGAGATGATCTTAGATCTTTTAGTGTTGTTCCTAGCTTCATGTATGAACAACGATCCTTCTTGAACATGTTTGGAGTTTATACAGCCTTCCTTCTTCAAAATCGTGCCATGTAGAGGTACGCCCAGATTGCAGCTTGCACTCAAAAAAATTTAAGAACTTTCCCTCAGCCACTTATGACAAATCGTACATGTAGTAATGTGTTCCCAGCAATACTCAATACCTAAATTTTTATTATATCTTCTCTAGTGCAATTGACCCTTCCAAGTTGGTCTTGAAATATGCTAAGTCGACTTTCATAAGATGAAAACTTAATGAGCTCCAAGTCTGCAAATATATTCCCAAGAAATGAAGACTTCCACCTCCAAAAATATCTTCAAAACTACAACGCCTAGTTCATTAACCTCTAACCATGCCTCATGAATTTTATCAGATTTTATTTGTTACTCCTCGCTAGAAATCGCCTCCACTAGAGTGGACCGCCCCTGTGTATGCTTCAAACCTCTAAACTTATTGAAATCTTCCAGTAACTCCCTCCAAATGCAAATAAAATCATCTCAACCCCTCCAAGTATAATATGCAGCAATACAATAAGTGAATCGATGCCAAAGGATAATGAATCATGCAAAATCGTGGCAGCTCCAAGCTGATATGTATGTCTGATATGAAAATCTGATTTCCTCCTAATACAAATCGTCTTCCTAGAATTCCAAATAAATGAAGACTTGACAAACAAAATATCCTCACAATTGTCCCCAGTTGTAACAAGAAAAATTGGCCTTAGGCCATTAATTTTGCTCAATAAAATAATCAACCTAGCAATACCTCAGCTGCTATGATGACTCCAAAACCCTTATTCAGAGAAGTACAATAATACATCAGCTATTGTACTCAAGTATATTTCACAGTGAAGCACAAATGGAAGACTGAAGTATCTTCCTCTCAGTTGCAATAATTCAAATGATATTTCACACCCTCAAAATTGCTCACCAATTGAGAGTTTTCGTTCTCAATGGCCAAAAGACAACTGCAGAAACCCTAGGCTCCACACCTAAAAACATCAAACATCAACATCAACATCAAATCTGGATGATAGGCAATGAGCTCCTCATGTCTATTTATACTTTTTCTTAAGAGGTTGGCCTCCTTCTAGAACTTTCCCAAGTCACCTTGTAGAAGGAATATTATAATATTATTTTATTTTATTATTTTAATATTGCACTTTATAATAATATAAAATATAATCTCACTAATAAAGTGCAACATAACATTATAATATAATATAAAGGTTTCCATAAATAGAAATATCCATGATGATACTAGGAAAACCTTCATGAAGTCGTGAAATGAGCCAACCAATCAACTGGGTATCTGCCAAACAACCCTCTTATCGTGCGCCATTAGCCTACGAGGATCAAGAATAGGCTAATTCCTCTAAACTCCATTGCTCATGAGAAAGGGGACATTATAGTCTGCCCTCCCTGAAATTGCTTGTCCCCAAGCAATCTCAGCAACAAGTACAACTCCTCTCCACCTGGATCCCAAGTGAAGATTTGTGTAATGTCCCAAACATCACCAAAAAGCTCTTGCAGTACTAGCACAACTTGCTGAATCAACTCAATAGCTAATGTAAACCATGCCAAATATGAATGTGCAATGAAAACCCAAGTAAGACAACCATCGATCAATGAAGAATCTAAAAAGATCAAGTCACCAACCAACAAGTAGATAGCTACCCTATCATATGTTATAGGAAACCAATTCAAAGATGGGTTGTAGATGTCTTCATTACCTTGCAAGGATAACTCTTGAGTGGCTGATCCACTAAGAGTGTGATCACCAATATCATCATCCTCCACAAAAGAATGATCAACCTCCACACAACATGAAGAAACCTCAAATTGTACCAAGTCCTTTGATTGACCAACCTTATCAACCTCATCACAAAGTGCTTCCTTCCCTTGAGTAAGGATTCTTCTAATGTTATCTATTCCTTTTTGTCTTGCCATGTTGGAAAGATTGACTTTCTCTTTCACATTTTGAAGATGTTTCCTTGCATTTGTAGCCACTAATCTAGCCTCCTTGGCCTTCCTCAACCACTCTTCATTCAACATTTCAGACCTTTTAATATCTTCAATGCCAAAGTACACAAAATCGGTCCTCATATGCTTGATTACTTCATGTCCACCAATGAGTGTAGGGCTGCTATCAAAAGTTGATATCATATCATTGGCTTGTTCATGATCACAAGCTTCATTTTCATAAGAATGATGATGTACCATGTTGTTGTCCTCAAACCAATCCATGATGACATCATGCCATTGTAGAATGCCTTCTTCATCATGTGAAGACAAAACACTAGTGGCTGCTCCACTAAGTAGAGGATCAAATTCCAAATCCTCCTTAACATCTTGTGCCTCCAATAGACTTCCATATGAATGAACAACATTCATTGAACTACAATCTAATTCTTTATCATGATAGGAAGAAGCAATGCTAAACTCACCTATTGAAGCATCACAAGAAACCATATCTTCATGTGGTTGGTCCAAAGCAAATGGTTTGTCTTCAAACATTACTTGCTCCTCTTCAACTTTGAAGTCATCCTAAAGTGTGTACCCAACTTCTTCCTCTATGTTGGTCTGATTTTTATTCCCCATAGGATCAACTGTATGTTGGTCACCAACTGTTGAAAACTCACTGTAGAGGTTTTTAGATACCTCACTTGTAGAGACCTCTTGTTCCTCCTTCCTTTCATTTTGTGCTATAGACTTCTTAGAAATGGAAGTCATATACCTTGCAATTTTTTCTATGGTTGCAGGTGAGAGCAATTCAGCCACCTTTTTCTAACTTTGTATAAGCTTCTCCAATTCTCCCATAATGGCATTTAACTACTTCCTAGGAATAGCCGTAATGTCTTCATTCTTCACCTAACAAGATGTCAGGATACCACTCTGATACCACTATAATGAGCCTTGCTCAAACCGACCTCAAAAGGATGATTGAAGGCTCAAGGAATTTTGTCAAACAATTCACTTGCAACCTCCTAGCTTGCTGGTTTATGTGATCAAATTGATATGTTATTTGAAAATTGATTATCGAATGCTTCCAATGCTTGAAATTCAATACTACTATGCATAAATTAACATCCAAAGGCATGAATGACTTCTATAAATCATCTAAAATGCATATCAATGACTTCTAAGTGAGAAAACATGCACCTACAGCCAACTAGTATTTTTAACAAACAGTTGGTATGCAAATTACTAAGCTGATTACAAATGATATTATAATGCTCATTGACACAATAGATAACCAACAAATGTATATATCTTCTTCTTCCAATGTGACTGACTAATACAATGCTCAAACTAAACCAAGACTCTTGGCATTACAAAATAAAAACCAAGTAAACTCAAGTCTGATTACAATCTAATTATGAACATCTACAGTAGTAAGATACTTTGCAAGAGCAATTATAATGCTAATATGACCAGATTTACAATACTAAATATGCTGGTTACATTTTCCATGGACTCTAAATGACTAGATGACTATGAATGCAATGCAACAACAAATTTGGAACCTGGTATTTTTGTAGCAACAATCAAATACTAGTTCAATTTTTCTTGATGGAGATGATCTTAGCTCTTTTAGTGTTGCACCCAGCTTCATCTATGAACAACGATCCTTCTTGAACATGTTTGGAGTTTATACAGCCTTCCTTCTTCAAAATCGTGCCATGTAGAGGTACGCCCAGATTGCAGCTTGCACTTAGAAATTTTTAAGAGATTTCCCTCAGCCACTTATGACGTAATGTGCGCCCAACAATACTCAATACCTGAATTTTTATTATATCTTCTCAGTTGCAATCGACCCTTCCAAGTTGGTCTTGAAATATGCTAAGTCGACTTTTGTAAGATGAAAACTTAATGAGCTCCAAGTCTGCAGATATATTCCCAAGAAATGAAGACTTGTACCTCCAAAAATATCTTCAAAACTATAGCGCTGAGTTCATTAACCTCTAACCATGCCTCATGAATTTTATCAGATTTTATTTGTTACTCCTTGCTAGAAATCGCCTCCACTAGAGTGGGTCGCCCCTATGTATGCTTCAAACCGCTAAACTTATTGAAATCTTCCAGTAGCTCCCTCCAAATGCAAATAAAATCATCTCAATCCCTCCAAGTATAATATGCAGCAATACAATAAGTGAATCAATTCCAAAGGATAATGAATCATGCAAAATCGTGGCACCTCCAAGCTGATATGTATGTCTAATATGAAAATCCGATTTCCTCCTAATACAAATCATCCTCCTAGAATTTCAAATAAATGAAGACTTGACAAACAAAATATCCTCACAATTGCTCCCAATCGTAACAAGAAAAATTGGCCTTAGGCCATTAATTTTGCTCAATAAAATAATCAACGCAGCAATACCTTAGCTGTTGTGATGACTCCAAAACCCTTATTCAGAGAAGTACAATAATACATCAGCTATTGTACTCAAGTATATTTCACAATGAAGCACAAATGGAAGACTAAAGTATCTTCCTCTCAACTACAATAATTCAGATGATATTTCACACGCTCAAAATTGCTCACCAATTGAGAGTTTTCGTTCTCAGTGGCCAAAAGACAACTATAGAAACCCTAGGCTCCACAACTGAAAACATCAAACATCAACATCAACATCAAATCTGGATGATAGGCAATGAGCTCCTCATGTCTGTTTATACTTTTTCTCAAGAGGTTGGCCTCCTTCTAGAACTTTCCCAAGTCACCTTGTAGAAGGAATATTATAATATTATTTTATTTTATTATTTTAATATTGCACTTTATAATAATATAAAATATAATCTCACTAATAAAATGCAACATAACATTATAATATAATATAAAGGTTTCAATAAATAGAAATATTCATGATGATACTAGGAAAACCTTCATGAAGTCGCGAAATGAGCCAACCAATCAATTGGGTATCTGCCAAACGACCCTCTTATTGCATGCCATTTTCCTATGAGGATCAAGAATAGGCTAATTCCTCTAAACTCCATTGCTCATGAAAAAGGGGATATTACAAAGGTGGGGGGTCGGCACAAGATAGACCTGGTGCACAGTCGGATCCTACGCAGCAAGCGAGATGACCTCTTGCTGGGCCGCCTCATGAGCACATCGTCATCCCTTCCATCACGAAGGAGAGTGTTGATGTAGAGACTCTGCAAGCCATTAGCTCTTTGATGTAAAGTGTCATCCAGCATGCTAGCCCTCTTGTACAGCGCCATCCATGGGAGTCTTTGATGGGTGGGCTTCGATCCCATGTGTGTCAATCTTGTAGGGCGACTTGTTCATATGACCCCACTGACACTCAGGAGGCTGTTGCGCAGGATCCGTCTACAGCTATGGAGATGGAGAGAGTAGCTGACATTTTGCATGGCATGTATGGCATTGATACTCAAGTAAAAGTTAGCATGTTCATTGAATTTAATTTATTAAATTTTGATTTTGAAATGCAAGATTAACTAATTTAGTTTTATGATTTTAATAAACTTGCAGGGTCACATTGTTGATACTGGATACACCGGCCCTACACCTACTTATTTTTGTTCTACACCTATCGGTGGGGTATGTAACTAGTAAACAATTATAAATTTATTACATGTTCATAGCATTGTTTTACGAATGGTATTTTAATATGTGATTTTGAATGTTGAATAGGCTAATCTTGGAGGTTTCGAGGGAACACCTCCCAATGCTAATGGATTTAGTCAAACCTTCACACAAGTAATAGAATAAAGAGTTTAACTAATGAATTTTACTTAATAGATTTGTGTAGTTTATATTCATATTGTTGATTATGTTGCATTGCACATCATTCAAACTCAAAGCATTACTTCACATTCCATAACTAATAACTAGATGTTGATAGATGACAAAATTTCAACTACAATATAGTTTTTTAGAAATTCAACATAAGTAGTGATGCAATTACTTCACATAGCATAAGTAATAAGTCTAGGAGTAGCTTCCAATTGCATTTGCTGTCATGGCATTCCATGAGACCACATTTTACTGAGGTATCTTTTCAAATAGTTCAGTGCCTTGTCTATGTTCCAAACTAGGCACCCATTATGGCCTGCTCTCACATATTTGAAACTCACTTGAAACTCTTTTGGAGCAATTGTCCCAAATCTGGCTTTTAACGTTGAATTAGGCCTCATTTTCAAAGAGACGCCTCTCCAAACACACAACCAACACTTGAAACCTCCAAAAATTCAAAATACAGCCAAGAAAACCTCATATTATTCAACTTTCAAGTCTCCTCTCACTCATTTAGACCCCTTTTCATAAAACCCTCATGTTCCTTGCAATCAATTAGGGCTTATTAAAACTCTTATGCCCTAACCTCTCAAAAGCTTATAATCACTTCAATCAGGCTTATTTATGCATGTACATGCTCATTCCATCCTCAAATAGTGTTTCCCCAAAGATCTACATACACTTCCTTCACAAAATCACTCTTTTTCACTAGTTTTCACCCTCTTTCACCTAGGGTTTCTCACTTATTCACTTCTCTAACCACTTATAACCTCTTAGATCTTCTAAAAACCCTCCAATTCACTTGCTCTCATAGTTTTCATGGGATTCTATCCACTTCTAAACCCCTATCCTCTTTTCATTCACTCTAGCCTTGTTTAAAAGGCACCAAAACTGGTTTTTCACTAGGGCAGTGAGGAGAACTCACACAAAAACTTCACCAAACCAATTCCTTACCTTCTACACCTACTCCTACTTTAGATTGGTCCATTACACCAAGAAACAGTTGCTACAAAAAGGTGGAATGGACTTTTTAGTTCATTTGGGCAATCAAACCCTTAGCCCCTATTTTCTAATTGCCTAGAGAAATCAGGCCACCAAAAGCTTGAAACTCAATATCAGATGTTCAAATTAGTTTTAAATTGATTCAAACACCTAACTCCTTCAATTCACACACATTAAAGATGCACTACCACTTGCATGGAACCGTACACTCAGATGATGGAGGAAAATACAAAAAATAGCAATATAAGAGTGATATTTTATTAGTTTTCTCCTTCAAAATGCTTCAACAAAAACTAACAATGATGAATCACATCTTTTAAACACTTTCCCAATTATTTCAACTTCCTAAGCACCTAATATTTCCTCTACAACTTCCTTGACTCTTCATATTCCTCCACTTGGCACCTTTTTGCATTTTTACAATATTGATTGATAACTTTTGTTAATATTCTGCAACTTAACAATTTATGCCGAAAATGACTACCAAAGACCATTACAAACTCAAAAATGGCTATTTAAGCCTTATTACATTATGAAAATACCTATACAACCTCAAAATCCTAAATTTTCCTAATGGAGGAATGCTCTTGTAAAGGTGCACTTGCACCACTTTTTCAAACAGCTCACCGCCTTTTCTATGCTACCACATTTTCCATACATGTCTACCAAAGAATTTTATCAAACAGTTCATTTCTTCACTGCTATGGCTAAAATCTTAAAAAAGGAGTTTTCCAACAAACTATGGATGCTTGAAAAAAATCTATATCAAAAAGCATGTAATAGTAGTTGGCCAGCATTGTAGACAAGGTAGCAGTAGGTTGAAAATGCGCCTTGAAGAAATGGGAACCATGGTGATGGAATGCCATTCCATCACCATGAGACCAATATTTCTTCTCGAGGAATTTCTTCAAATAGCTCTCACCACCTTTCTATGATTAGCCCACATTTTCCATACATGTACTAAAGCATTTTATCAAACTACTCACTTCCTTGCCGCCATGGATAAAAGCCTAAACTAGGTGCTTTCCAACAAACTATGGATGTTGAAAATTTCGCACAAAAGCATAATAGTGTTATTGGTTGTATTGATAGAGAAGCAAATGAACTGCCTAAAATACCGGAAGAAAAATGCGCGGTCTTATGGTGATGGAACAGCCATGATGTGCGGCATTTGTTTGTAATGGCATTCCATCACCACGACCCCATTTTTGAGGAATTTGTTCAAACAATTCACTGCCTTCTCTATGCGACCATAGTTATCGTACATGTGTATGAAAGCATTTTATCAAATGGTTCAACGACTTGCTGCTATGGGTAAAAGCCTAAAAATGCATGCTTTCGAACAAGATATGGATAGGGTAAATAGTAAGCATGATAGTTAGAAATATATAGTTTAATAAGTACTCAAAATTTTGTTCATTATCTCATACATTATAAGTCATGTGACATGGATCACTATTGTAGTTTTTGTGATTGAATAATTTGTTGTTTTACTTTCAGATGTTGCAAGCGGAAACACCTCCGGACAGATGAGGGAAATGGATATCACCGCTTCATCTTTACCATACAATCCTCGATGGCTCTGGAGGAGGTATGAGGCAAATTACTAAATTTCAATTTACATTCGTTGTTATAGATGTTACTAAAAAATCAAACCATTATTGATCCGTAGTTTAATTTCTATTTGGATGGTTTATATAGGGCTTGATCATGCCTCAACATGGGCATGTGAATATTTCCCTCATCGAGAGTTATCATGAGATGGCTTTAAGTGATTTTTTTGTTAAATATATCATTTTTTATAATGAATTTCTATATATTAATATCTTTACTTCTTATTGTAACAGTCAAAGCTTCACCAAAAACTAAACACTAGGAGCACTCCTCGAGCGCAACACAAACGAGTGACATACCTATCACCATCTGATCGACAAGCAAAGGGAAAGAATTTATTTCTAGAGCATGGAGAGCAA
>VDFB02191320.1:0-38546 GCA_007258455.2 Sequoia sempervirens
TTTAAAAATTATCAGAAAAATCGTGCATCAACCACATACTGTCACCTAACTTTTGACCGTAGCGATTTTAAAAATACTAAAAAAAGTTCACCATACGAGGTTCGTAAAAAAGTTGCTATGTTATGTTTTTCTGACAAAAACATCACCAATTTGTGTACATCCCTCATTTGAACCCCTTAATCTCAACCATTTTCAAAATAAATTAGTAGTTTAGAAAGTAGACTTGGAGCACTTGAATCCTTCTTTTTGTTCCACCTCAAAATTTTGAGTGTAAGTATCCCCAATTTCACATCCAAGGTTAGTATTTCCTAATTTCAGAAAAAAGGTGGCCACTTAAGCCCCCTTTTTGGGAACCATCTTGGTGTACTTACCCAATTATATAATTTTTGTGTGTGAACAAGGTGTCTCAATGTGTGTTGTGAATATAAAAAGGTTGATTGAGCAATTATGCACAGTTTCACTTGTGCATTAAATATTTTGCAGTGTGAGTTAGAGCAGAAGTGCATAATCAGTCAGAAGGATAGAAGATCAAGTACTAATCCTTACTAGAACTGTAATCAAGAATTTGTAGATGCTACTCTTTTAGTTCATTCTCTTGGATTGAATCCAAATCTTTGTAAGGCAGTGTGCCTTTCTATTTTGAGCAGTGAGCTCTGGGCAGTGCACCTGAATGCAAGTGCATTCCCAAATTTATAATATTTTTGAGTATACTCAGATCATATTGTGGACTGTCCATCCACCGTAGTTTTTCCCCTAATAGGGTTTCCACGTAAAAATCCTTGTGTTATGGTGTTGTGGTTGTTTGCTTTCTGTTTCTACATATTTCTATTGATTGAATATTTTAAGTGGATTAAAAATTAGAATAATAGATTTAATTTTTATAGAACATTGATTCACCCCCCCTACATATTCAATGTTGCTTGTTTCCAACAATATTCATATTTTCTAGTTCTAGTAATATAGTCATATCACTGAGATGTTGTACTCATGCTTTCAAGAAATAATATGATATTTTGAGTTGTTGCATTTGAGATTAGTTTAAGGGAGACTCACCCAAGGGGCTCCACTTGGTGAGAATCCCAACTATCTAGTTTAGAAGTTATTTTCTACTCAGTAGTTAGTTTCAATTTCAACAACTGTTTGTTCTTGTAGCCACTGAAATTCCATTATGTGACTGTTCCTACAACTAAGGTAGACATAGTAGTTTCCTATCTGTTTCCTGAGATTTACATTTCTATTTTTCATTTCTAGTTTGGTTGTTAATGCTTAGTGCAGATGTTGATTTATCCTCAGTGTTTAATTTATTTTCCTTCCAACATTTTATTTCCAACATTGTTTCTTTCCTAATTTATGGATGATTGCAATAAAGTCTTAGTGCACATACAGTGCTGACCCATTTCAAGTTTACGTCCCTGGGTTGACAATTGAAATGCACCTTCATGATGAGTGATATAGCTACTTAGTGCAGATGTCCAATCTCTGTCATAACTCTAAGGGCTTAGTTATTAAACCATTAGAGGAGGCCATCATTTTTGGCGTTGTTGTTGGGGATGGTGTCAAACTAGGAAGTTCTTTGGAGTTATTGATAGCTTCTTTCTTGCTATAGTAGTTTTGAAGTTTTCTCTTAGTATACCCTTCATTTAAGAAAGTAATGACCCCCTATTCTTTCACCAGTTCTTTGCGTGAGTTTGTTGATACTAAGTTGATATTGCATGCATAGAGGAAGGAGGAGAGATGATCATGGGAGATTCCTTCCTAATGACCCTGATCCATTCTAGCTAGTTGAACATCAAAATATGCCAAGAGATGATGAAGAAGAAGAGTTACACCCTTTTGCTTATGCATTTCCCCATCTGACTAGTTCAAACACTTCTTTTAAAGATCAAAATATAATTGAGAATCCACTTGCTTTGGAACTTCATCAAGAAGGCATGGGTGATGAGAATAATGAGAATAGACATAGAAATAGACCTAACCAACTAGCTTTTCCATTCCCCATTTTTCATCAAAATAAAGTTGAAAACCTCAAAAATATTCCTGCTTCAGTCCTTCCTAAGTTTTATGGACTTGTCATGGAAGACCTTGATACTTTCTTGTTTGAGTTTGATATCCTCTGCAAAAGCTATGACTATACCACAGATGCTCATAGGCTTAAGTTGTTTCCTACCAATTTGAAAGAAGCCGCATTGATATGGTTTATAAGCTTAGACAAGAATACTATGGAGACTTGGGATGAAATGAAGACAAATTTCCTTGAGAAGTACAAGGAATATTGCAGATGCAGTGACATGAGAGGAGATGACATCTTTAGGATGCAATAGAAGGAAGATGAGAGTTTGGAGGATTACATTTCAAGGTTTCTATTTTTCCTGCAGAAATATCCACATCATACACTCAATGAAGAGTCTAAAAAGGTGCTCTTCTTGAGAGGAATCAATGGTAGCTACACTGATGCTTTGGACCTAATGGAAGGAGGAGATATCACCCAATTCCCTTGGGATGATATTAAAAAGATATGTCAGAACTATTCTAGGGTAACCTCAAAGAAAGGAAGAGGTTATCGATCCTTTATGGGTAAATCATCCACCAATGGAGTTTCAAGGATGGAGATTACTCCCTTTTTGGAAGATTTCAAGCAAGACATCATAAACAATCTAGCTACCTCGCTGGATACACTTCAAGCAAAGAAGAAACATGAGGAGGCAGAGGCAATGTTGGTAGAATACTGCCGTCATTGTAGACAAAAGAAGGATTGCAAATGCTAAATGGTAGCTAACATTGACAACAAGTAGTTCCACCTAAGTCCAAGCCAATCTAGGGTGATGATGATCAAGCCTACTACATTGCACAAAGGATGCCATGAGATCCAAGACAAGGTATATCGCCAAATCCATTATATTTTGCTAGGCCTTATTTCAATTCTTATGCATCCAGTAACCAATGGCAACCTCCATATCCATCCAACTATGGAGGATATCTACCCCAGCCTTGGAATAACCCTCTAAATACCTAGCCCAATCACCAAAAATCTCCACCCCAGTGGCAACAACCTCAGGGGAATTGGAAACCACCTCTAAGAAATTAGCAACAAACATCCCAATGGAGGGGAGGACAACAATGGTGAAACCAAACAACTAATTACACGCAACCACCTTCATAGCCTCAACAACCTGCTATAATGCCCCCTCCTACTAGCTCAAGTTCAATCACACCTAGATCTACTCAGTTGCCAACTCAGCCCACACCTAACCCAAATAACAAACCACAACAACATCAACCAGTATACTTTGTAGATCCTAATCAATTTCCTGCATATGATGTGAGTGTGAGTGATATCCATCTACGTTTAGGAACTACTTTGCCAGGTCCTTCCACTCCCATTATCACCAAGCTTCCTATGGAAGAAGAGGAGACTTTGAATGTTCCCATTCAACCTAGTGTACCTAAAAATCCTGAACCATTTCAACAAACTGACCAAGATCCACCATTTCCTCAAAGGTTAGAAGTTGTTAAACAAAAGGACGAAAAGGAGGAAACAACCTTTGAAATTTTGGATCAGTTGAAACACATACGTGTTAAGATACCTTTGTTTCAAGCCATAAAAAATGTCCCTATATATGGAAAAGCAATCAATGAAGCATGCCTCAAAAATATAGGGGGGGAAAAGAAAGACCCCACCACAGTTCATGTGGTGGGATAGCTGGCAGATATCATGCCTGGAAAAGTTACAGTTCCTAAGTACACTGACCAAGGTAGTTTTGTGGTAGGATTTATTATAAATGGAATCCAAATCAAGAATGCTCTAATTGACTTGGGAGAAACAATAAATGTAATGACCAAGGAAATATTGCAAACATGAGACCTACTCCTACTATACTACAACTTGCTAATAGTTCCACTGTCAAACTTGATGGTATAGTAGAGGACCTTGTGGTAACTCTAGATTCTTGGGAGTACCCAACAAATTTTATGATTCTTTCTGCTAAAGCTACACTAGGCAGGTATCCCATTATTTTAGGCAGGCCATGGTTGGCCACAACAGATGCTTACATTGGATTTCAGTCAAGGGACATGACCATTTTTGATGGGAAGAGTACCAAAAAGCTTGTTCTATACCCTTCCTACTCAACCATCCCATGACATGGATAACCCCATATGGCCACATGTTGGAGAAGAGGATGAGGAAGTCAATTCAATGGCACAACTCATGATGTTAGGAAAAATTTCTTTCATGTAGCTTCAAAAGGAAGATGAAGTGATGTCCCACATAATTCAAAACCGTTGTGAGGTGCATGAAGATTCATCTACTCATGAATTTGGTTCTGTTAGTTCAGTGAAGACACTTCTGCCCGCTCCTCCTATAACTGAACTTCCTGCAACAAATACTCCATACATTGCTGCCACATGAACTAAAAATTCCAAGTATTAGTGAAGCATCTATGATAGAGTTAACCACACAAGTGAAAGTGTCAAAAGGAAAACATCTAAATATTAACAAGTTGAGTCAAGAGCAGCAGTTGTCTTTGAAAAACTTGTTGAAGACCCACTGACATGCATTTGCATGGGACTACCATGACATGAAAGGATTGGATCCTAAGCTCTCTACTCATAGGATATACATAAGAGATGATTGCACACTAGTGAGGCAACCGCAAAGGAGAATCAACCCTACATTAAGGGAGATTGTCAAAGGGGAACTTAAGAAATCATTGGATGTAGGATTTATCTACCCCATCTCAGACTGTCAGTGGGTGTCCCCATTGGTGATTGTACTTAAAAAGGGAGGGAAGTGGAGAGTTTTTGTTGACTACAAGGAACTCAACTCTGCCACCAAAAAGGATCATTTTCCCCTTCCTTTCATAGACCAAGTACTGAATTCCCTTGCAGGCAAGCAATATTTTTCTTTTCTAGATGGATTCAATGGCTATAATCAAATACAAATAACACCTAAGGATTAAGAGAAGACCACCTTTACTTGTTCATGGGGGACTTATTCCTACTCAGTGCTTCCATTTGGTTTGTGTAATGCACCTGCAACTTTTCAAAGGGTAGTCATTAGTATATTTTTCAGACATCTCACATGATTGCATGGAGATTTATATGGATGATTTTACTACCTATGGTGCTGATTTTTAAGAAGCTCTAGAGAATTTAAGGAAGGTTTTATAGAGATGTGAAGACCATAACCTATCCTTGAACAGTGAGAAGTATTTCTTGATGATGCAGGAAGGAGTAGTCCTTGGACACTACATCTGTTAAAAGGTAATTCAAGTAGACCCAACTAAGATTGAAGCAATCACCAATATTCCTATTCTTGCAAAGAAAAAAGATGTTATAAGTTTCTTGGGTCATGCAGGGTACTATAGGTGTTTCATCAAAAATTTCAGCAAAATGGTAACACCACTATACAATCTTCTCACTAAAGATGATAAATTCCAGTGGACATAGGACTATGACAAGGCATTCTTTAATTTGAAAGAAAGTTTAACCCATGCTCCTATACTCAAAGGTCCTAATTGGGAGCTTCCTTTTCACATTCATATAGATGCATTAGATTATGTTGTGGGAGTTGTATTGGGATAGCAAGAAGGAACCATTGATAATGCAATCTATTTTGTCTGCAAAAACCTACAAGGGGCTGAATTTAATTACATAGTGACAAAAAAAGAAATGTTGGCACTCATCTATGCCCTTAACAAATTTAGACACTACATAACAATGTATCAATTTTTTATTCATACAAACTATGCAACAATAAGATACCTCATGAATCAACCCTTGATTTCAGGTAGGCTAGCAAGGTGGTTGTTGTTGATGCAGGAGTTTGACATTACCATTGTTGATAAACTAGAAAGGGAAAATGTTGTAGCAGACTTTCTTTCTAGACTGACTACATTAGAAGATAATGAAGTTATTGATGACTCTTTCCCTGATGAACATTTTTTTTCCATCAATGTGTATACAGCTTGGTATGCTGACATATCCAATTACTTGGTTACAGGGATAGTTCCTCCTTATTTCTCTCCAAAAGAAAGAAGGGTAATCATTGAGAAAACCTTTCATTTCTCATGGTTTGCAAGTTGTTTATTCTACATTGGACCAGACCATGTCATGAGGAGATGTGTGAGGGAAGATGAGACATATGATATATTGCATGCATGTCACAATGAACCCTATGGAGGGCATTTTGCAGCTAAGAGGACAACAATGAAGATCCTTAATACATGATATTACTGTCCCACAATTCATGAGGATGCAAGAAAGTATACAAGGAAGTGCGATAGATGCTAGAGGATGGGATGAACAACCAAATCTAATGAGATGCCTCTTTACCCATAGGTAGTCATCACTCCATTTGATAAATGGGGACTAGATTTTGTAGGACCCATTGATCCTCCATCAAATGGTAAATCATACATCTTGGTTTGCACTGACTATGTGACCAACTGGGTTGAGGCTAAAGCAATGAAGCATGCCAAAGATAATAAGGTTGCATAATTTCTTTATGAGGAAATTTTCAATCGTTATGGGGTTCCAAGAGAGATAGTGATTGATCAAGGGGCTCAATTTACATCAACCCTTGTCACAACACTAGTTAATGAATATAATGTGAGGCACAAGAATTCTACTCCCTATCACCCTTAGGCCAATGGCCAATCTGAGGTGATCAACAGGGAAATTGAGGCAATTCTAACCAAAATAGTGGCTATTCATAGGAAAGATTAGGAAAATAAGCTACTAGAAGCTATCTGGGCCAATAGGACTAGCTTGAAAATAGTTATAGGTTTCACTCCTTTTACTGTATCAAAAGTCAACTATGATGCCCATTGAATTTGAGCATAAGACTCTTAAGACTGCACTAGATCTTGGGATGGACATATCCGAGGCACAAAAGGACATAATCATGTAGTTGGATGCTTTGGATGAGATGAGAAAGATAACCTTGCATCATACTGAGGTACTACAAAATCAAAGGGTCAAATGGCATGATAAGTACATAGAGGAAAATAAGTTCCAACCTAGTGACTGGGAACTCCTTTATGACTCCAGGTATCAAGACAATGCAGGTAAATTGCATACTAGATGGTTGAGACCGTATGAAGTTGCAGAAGTCTTTCCCAATGAAGCTATAAAACTCACCACCATTGACCTTGTCAGATTCAAAATTTTGGTCAACGACCATCGTCTAAGGTTGTATCACAAGCCAGCATCCAAGGAAGAGTTCATGCAATAATTTACTTAGCACGAAACCATTGAACTTCCTGTAGCCGAAGGAAGTAGACCTAGTGTCCCTCCTTCTGACTGATCCAAGTACACATGCAATCACTCCATAATAAAGATTTCCACTTTTGTAGGAATCCACTTCTTCATTAATTTCCCCATCCACCCATCCATCTCCATCTTCTATCTCTTCCATAACTCCACCATCACTCCACTTTGCCATCATTCCATTCCATCACCACTACATTAATTTCTCAACCATACTTCTTGAAGCTAACTGGTACTTTCTCCACATTCATTGCAATGAAACTCCATGTTTTTAGGTATGTACGTGACAATTTGTTATATCTTAATTACCTTTAGTGCATTTCTTTAATTACTATAATTAAATGTAGATATTTCACATATCATGAAGTTGTACTCCACCTTGTCCAATCATAATTATCATCCAGCCTATGCGGACACATGCTATAATTTAGGTTGGGGGAGAGTGTCAACTCACAAGTCCACGTTTCATCCATATCAAAAAATTTGAATGATAAATTGAAATGACGGCTTGCATGTGTGAAATGTCACTAAATCGCTGCCATTTTTCTTGATAATACCATTCATTTATTTCTCTTTATTGCCTATTCATAATCTTAAATGTCACCCAAAAAAGTAAATTGGTGAGTTGCATGACATTGGCATCAACACTATAGAAGAAGGAATTGCAAGAAGAAGAAGTTGGGGTTTTCAGAAAGAGATTGCAGGAAAAGGAAATTCAGCCGAAGTATTTTTTGACTATGGGCAATGAAAACAATGGGAGGTTGGCTAATTAGGAATGAACCCACATTTCATGACATGCTAATGCAGGATGCACCTTCTTTGGCAGAGTTCAAAAATTGTGGGTGGCTGGATTATTTCCTGAAGCTCGACAACTACAATGAGGACATTGCGCAAGAATTTGCACATACATTCTCTGAGGGGAAGGCAATGGTAAAAGGGTTGGAGGTGATCATTACAAAGGAAAGAATTGTGGAGGTAACAAGTTTACCTACTGATGGTGAGCCATACCCTACTACCAGAGATGCAAGGTTAGCCAGGGCTGAATTTATTGAACCTAGTGACCCTCCATTGGTGGTGGATAAACAAGGTACGAAGAGAACTTCTCTACTAGAGCTATGGAAACAAGTAGTTGTCCACATTTTCAAGTACATTACTTGTGAGGGTTGCTAGTCATTCCTCCATTCTGTACACTTCAAGCTCCTGAACCATATGAGGCATGGATGAAGAATGAACATGCCCAATGTGCTATATCACGTCATTGCCATCATGACAGCTGAAACACATAAAGATAGGGATAATTCGTTCTCTCACCATTGTTTAATAAAATTGTTAGTGCAAAAATCTCTACAAGAAGTGTTTGATATGACATGGGAGGAGTTTGTAAATATTGATCAATTTAGACCAAAAAATTTACATCCTAGAAGTCAGTCTCAACCTTGTAGGGTTAGCAGGGAAGTGAGGGCTACTGAAATTACTCTTGGAGCATCAACCTCTAGTGCAAACCCTAGTTCAAATCCTCCTACAACCGAGCAAGCTATTGAAATTGGTTCTTGTGAGTCAAAATATTTAGATGAGGAAAGTTCATCTTGAGACTCTAATATTAATGCTCTTCCCAAAACCCCAATTTGAACTAGGGCTACCCTTAGGAGAGAGGAAGCACTGATGAAAGAAGAAAAAATGAGAAAGGGAAAGGCCAAGAAGCAAGTGGTAGAAAAACCAACACCAAGCCCTAGGAAACGAAAGGTTGATAACATTGTTCTTCTTGCAGCCGAAGGAAAAGACAAAAAACCTCCTAAGAGAGAAAAACCAGCTGGGCCTATTGTTGGTGTACCTCCAAAGAGAAGCCCTAGGCTTAGAAAAATATCTAGGGAGGATACGGGAGCCCCAATAGGGTAGGTGAATGTTGAGGAAAAATATATTTTTGAGGAACAAGCAAATATTAGATTGACAAAGCTCGCTACCATTGTAGAACAAGTTGGGAATTGGGAACAAGATGAAAGTCCAAAAACCCTGCAACAAGAACAAGATGAGAATCCAGAGTTCTTGTAGCTAGAGCAGGATGAACAATCTGAATAACTGCAATAGGTGTTATTTGAACAACAATAATCAGTGCAAAAGAAAATTTTGGTAGGAACACATAAACCTCTTGATTTTTCATGGAATGACATAGCTACAAAACTATGGAGTGAGATGGAAAGAAAAGAGGAGGAATGGAAAAAGGAAAAGCGCAAGCTAGAAAAATGAGATTAAAAAGAAAAACACAAAGATTGAAGAAAATAATGTAGAAATTGTTGCCTTGAAGGAAAAGGTAGACAATGTGGTAGATTTAATACCCAAAATGCTAGCATGTAGAACTCCTCCTAGAGTGTATGCCCTGCACTTGAAGGAGAGAAATCTTTCCTTTAAGTTATCAAGGATTATTTCAGGTTTGAGTCCTACTCTTAACACTCCACATGAATTTTTCTAGGCTTATTAGTTTTCCCCTCCTAATGTTAAAAATTTATTATGTGAACTATACCTACATAATTATGTTTTGTCTGATGATCATGATTGGAATCCCTTGTTGTGTATTGGAGACCTCCATTTAAGGGAATTTATGTCCTAGATTCAGAATGAAATTAGTTGGGGGTAGCAGTATAGAACTTATAGGGAAAGGGAACTCCATACTCCCTTTCCTCTTAGGGTTGAATCTAGTAACCCTAGAGATATTTTCCAGACATGGCACAAAATTCGTTACCGCCCCATCTACAAGGATAGGATTATGCCTGTTAGAGAAGATACTTACAAGGAATATGAGAAAGTAACCAAAACCATAGGAAAATCAGTAATGGGATACTTAGCATAGAGGTGGAATAGTTTACCAGAAGAATTGAAACAAGTTAAACCCCACTCTTTATAGAACTATTCTGCAACATGCAAAAGAGTTGACATGTAGATACAAATTGGTAGAAGGAAGAAATATTTTGGCTTCCATTAACATTTCAGCGACCTACACTATTGTGGCCTATGTAAGATTACAAGTTTTACTAGTATGACATAGCTACAAAAAAGGGAAAGATGGAACATAATGGAGAACAAACAAGGATTCTATTGGGATCCTAATTCAGACACTGCAAAGATTGATTTGGGACAACTGGTGATTGGTGACTTCAGGGCATTAACTAGGCAAAAGAATAGTGCTCCTTCTGCTAGAGGACCAACAAAACATTAGGTTGGGGGGAATGATGAGATCAATTAATGGCTCAATATTGATAGGATTCTTTACGTAATTTTTGTTGCTATCATAGACTTTGACACTTGGTTGTTGATATTTTCTTTAAAACCATAGACCTTTGCATAAGTTTATCTCTGTGATTTTAATAATATTATCATGCTATGTGAACTACCTATGTTGAATTTACAACTGGTTGAATGAATGTTACTAAGTTAATTATAGATATACATTTGTTTGTGTGTGCTAATGTTATTGTGCAGGTTTCCACTAAAACGTTGATGTCAACAAAGCTTGCTATGTGGGAGAAACTCTTGCTAGCTAGTCGGTTGTGAAGAAGTCAAGAAGTTGATCATTAAGAAGTCAAAGGAG
Organism: Sequoia sempervirens; assembly: GCA_007258455.2. Taxonomy (NCBI): domain Eukaryota; kingdom Viridiplantae; phylum Streptophyta; class Pinopsida; order Cupressales; family Cupressaceae; genus Sequoia; species Sequoia sempervirens. The sequence continues at coordinate 10,853 of VDFB02191320.1, forward strand.
GGAAATTCCTAATTCAAATAAAAAGAATGTAACTACCTTTTAATTGTCATATTTGTTGGTGAGAAAATCTAGGGAGTGCATTGTGCTAGATTCCTATTGAAGCAAGTCAACTTTGACCAATTTAGCGCATGCATAACTTCCTCCATCTTTTTCTATGCTTGGAATCCTCCTATTTTGATGGAGTCGACTGCCTAGGTAATTAGGGTTAGTCAATAGTTTTTCTTTCTATAAATAATGGTTAGATGCTCCTTTTGATAAGGTTGGATATTCTGAGTTTGTATTCATATTTTCCAGTTCTAGTAATATAGTCATATCACTGAGATGTTGTACTCATGCTTTCAAGAAATAATATGATATTTTGAGTTGTTGTATTTGAGATTAGTTTAAGGGAGACTCACCCAAGGGGACCCACTTGGTGACAATTATACCTATCTAGTTTAGAAGTTATTTTTTGCTCAGTAGTTAGTTTCAATTTCAACAACTGTCTATTCCTACAACCACTGAAATTTCATTCTGTGACTATTCCTGTAGCCAAGGTAGACAGTAGTTTCCTGTCTATTTGCTGAGATTGTCATTTCTATTTTTCATTTCCAGTCTAGTTGTTAATGCTTAGTGCAGATGTTGATTTATGCTTAGTGTTTAAGTTAATTTCCTTTGAACATTTTATTTACAACATTGCTTCTTTCCTAGTTTATGGATGATTTCAATGAAGTCCTAGCGCACATACAACGATGACCCATTTCAAGTTTATATCCCTAGGTTGACAATTGAAATGCACCTTCATGATGACTGAGATAGCTACTTAGTGTAGATGTCCAATCTCTAAGTCATAGCTTTAAGGGCTTAGTTATTAAACCATTAGAGGAGGCCAACACCAACTACACTCCTTGAATCCACCTTTTCCAAGGTCCAAATCAATGACAAGGGTTATGGGAATATGAATTGAATACTACTCTCAATGTAGGCTCCATGCCCCTTCTCCACATGCCTTTGGAAGGCCATCTTAGTCAAAGAAGCCACAAGCCTCCATAACTAAAATTTTGGGATCTACAACTTCCATTCTCTAGGTACTTTAGAAAAGAGAAAATTGAAGAAGATATTAGTCAATGGGTATATTGGAAAGAAATTGAGTGTTCTACTACACTCTTGGAATATTTTTAGGAGGTTTATCCTATCCTTCATCAGATGGACTAGAAGGTTAATTATCAAGGTAAAGGATTAAGGGATAATGAACAAGGTATACTCTATCTTATAGAACTATCGGCTAACAACAAGCATCAAGGACCTGGGTATGATTCTAAGCAGAAGGAACCCTTTAAATCACTGAGTACAAGTATAATATTGTCAACTAAAATTCTATTCTCATATAATGTCCCAAAAGAAGTCATTAAAATCTCCTACGATGATTTTGATGTCTCCTCCCTCTTTTCCACTACTATCATTGTCATTGACCTTCCATGTCATCACCTTGAAATTATTGATTGGGACCAACGTGGATACATGCACACCTTGATGTACTCCAAAATGATGAAGCATTTATCAAATTCATGGGTTTGCGTAATGGTGTGCCTTTTGGGGATCATTGATTAGGTTTTATTTACACACTTTATCAACATGCCTAATTTGGGGAAGATGAATTCCTTAATCAAAAAAATAAAAATCAAAAGAATAGTCCAAGATCTTTTGGTGAAAACCTCCTAGAGGAACTTCTAGATCTATCAAAAGTATAAACAAAGGGTGTATCCTTTGATGAAAACCTCCTTGAGGTGTCAAAGGATGAGGAAGTTCATCTTCCCCTCATGGATACACAATAATCAGAGAAATACCCCATCCTAATAGAAGAGACCAAAGAGATCAACTTGGGAACTCTAGTTGAACCACGACTTACATATGTGGAAAACTCTCTATCAACACATGAGTACCAAATATTTTCCAATATTCTTCAAAGAGGTTCTATCAATTTTATATGGTCATATTCAGATATGCTGGGACTTGATCCCACATTGGTGGTTCACCATTTGGTTGTTCATCTAGATGCCAAACCGGTTAAAAAAAAGCTCCACAAAATGCATCCTCAAGTTGCATTGTTAGTCAAGGTTGAGCTAGAAAAGCTACTTGAAGTAGGTTTTATTCAGTCCGTCGACTATTCTAAGTGGATTTCTAATGTTGTTCCTATTGCAAAGCCCACTAGGGGCATCCACATTTGCACTAATTTTAGAGATCTAATTAGGGCCTGTCCAAAAGATGACTTCCCACTTCCTAACATTGATATGTTTGTGGAACTAATAGTGGGTCATTTCATGTTGTCACTTATGGACACTTTCTTAGGCTACAATCAAATCCACATAGCAAAAGAAGATCAACATAATACAACCTTCACGACTCCATGGGCACCTTTTTCTACCAAGTCATTCCCTTTGGTTTGAAGAATGCTGGTGCCACTTATTAGTGTGCCATGACTATCATCTTCCATGAACTCATCCAAATCATCATGGAGGACTATATGGATGATTTTATAGGTAAATAAAATATTATATAATAACATTCAATCATGCTTGAACACATCTTTTCTCAATTGAAATAATGCCGATTGTAGCTCAATCCAAAAAATGTATCTTTGGTGTGACATTGGGTAAACTATTGGGTTTCATTGTGTCTAGGAGAGGCATAGAGGTTGAACCTACTAAATTCAAAGAAATTATGGATATGCCTCCTTCTAGGAAACTTAAACAATTGAGAAGTTTTTAGGTAAAGTTGCAATCCATTCGTAGGTTGATAGCTTAGCTGATGGATAAATGTCAAATGTTCAATCACTTGCTTCACAAAAACACTTCATTTCAATGGATTACTTCATGTCAACAAGGCTTTGATAAAATCAAGGAATATTTGGCTAACCCACCTATTCTCATTCCTCCCATACCGGGTAAACCATTGTTAATTTATATATCTGCTACTTCTGTTGCACTAGGGGCACTTCTTATGCGAAATGATGATAATGGGAAAGAAAGAACAGTGTACTACATCATTTGAACAATTGTTTATATAGAATATTAATTATACCCCTATGGAAAGGGCACACTTGAATGTTGTGTTTAGTTCTCAAAAGCTTAGAAATTACATGGTTAGTCATTATGTCAAGCTCATATATCCAAAGTCAAACCCCTAAAGTACCTACTATCACAAACATCTTTGACAGGCCATATGGATAAATGCATCATATTTCTTAGTAAGTTTGATATTGAGTATGTTGATAGAAATGAAATTAAGGGCCAAGTTATCATAGATTAGCTAGCAGATGCTCTGGTAGTGGATGCTTATCCATTGGTCATGGATTTTTTGGATGAGTCTGTCTTCACCATCATTGAAAATTCCCCATGAAAGTTATATTTTAATGGTTCATAGACCCAACTTGGGTTGGGTGCAAGTATTCTCTTCATCACCCCTCAATGTGATTTCATACCTAAGTCATTTAGGTTAACCTTTCCATGCACAAACAATGTCCCTGAGTATGAAGCTGTTGTTGATGGTTTGAAAATAGTCGTTCAATGGAATATTGATCGATTACATGTCTATAGTGACTCTCATCTCATCATCAAATAAGTCAACAATTAATTCTAGACTAAGGATGAAAAATTTCTTCTATATAAGCTCATGTTTGATGATTTTAAGTACTTTAGCTCCATCCAGTTTGAACAAGTCACTCATCTTCAAAACAAATAAAAAAATGCAAAGGTCACTATTGGCTCCTTGTGACATCCATGAATGTGAATTCTTGGTTGAATAGCTACTGATTCTTGCCTATGATTTATCAAATATGAAAATGGTGTGCAAAATCATTAGTCCTCAATCCCCCTGGTATCATGATATATATACATTTCTTCGTGATAACATCTTACCACCTAATCTCTCTTGCCAACAACGTTGATCATTCATCCAATGTTCATCCTATTATACCATTCTAGGAAACACCTTATATCATAAGGGATATGATGGCTCCTTATTGGGATATTTAAAAACTATGAAAGTCAATTCAACATAACACAAAGTACATAATGGTATTTGTGGGGCTCACACAAGTGAAATGGTCCTTGCAAATAAACTTATTTAAATAGGGTATTATTGGCCTACTATGGAACATGATGCATGCGAGTATATTAAGAAATGTATTCCTTGTCAAAAACACATTGATTTGATACATGCACCATCCCAAACATTGTAACCCATTATTGCACCATGACCCTTTTCTCAATGAGGTCTTGATCTATTCAACAAGATACATCCACCCTTGTCCAATGGACATACCTTTATTATCACCACCACTGAATATTTCACTCAATGGGTGGAAGCCATCCCTCTCACCCTCATTATCGACACCAAATTTCCAAATTCATCCTATATCATATCATTTTCTGACATGGTATCCCCTCCACTATTATTACCGACAATAGTAAACCCTTCAAAACCCAACATGTTCAAAATATTTGTGAGCAATTCCACATCCAACATCGTTGGTTTGCTCCATATTATTCTCAAGGAAATGACCAAGTTGAGCCAACTAATAAAACCTTAATCAAAATCCTCAAGAAAGTTATTAATGACCCTGGTCATGACTGACATCTCCACCTAAATCCCACCCTTTGGGCTTACCAAACTAGCATTTGTACCCATACTAGTTCCACCCCCTACTCATTAGTTTATGGTTCCAAAGCTATCTTGTTGATAGAATTGGAACTCCCATCTTTGCACATCTCATTGAAAAATATCAACAATGATAAGGAGTATCAAGTTGTATGCCTAAGTTAGTTAGAGCTTCTGGATGAACAATGCCTCAATGACTACAACCATCTCCAAAATTTCCATAACTAATTAAGAAGAAGTTACCATAATAATATCAAGCCTCACTAATCCCAACTTGGTGATCTTGTACTTGAGGAAAATCAACAGACCCAACATGATCGGGAGAAGAAGGGTAAATTTGAGGCTAATTGGCTGGGTCCTTATGTCATTACAACAAAATATGGTTTAAGAGCATATCAATTGGCTACCCCAAATAGAAAACCTTTAGATGAACCTATCAAAATCATCCATCTCAAAAGGTTTTATTCCTAAGTCAACTGAGTTATCCCATCTTTCAAAACATTGGAAAAACCAAAAAAAATATAAAAATACAACAAAAAAAAAAATTAGTAAAGAGAAATAAGTCATCCTTTGGTGAAAACCGCCTTTGGTGGTGCCTTAGAAAAGTATGTGTGGTGAAAATTTGGAAACATTTTCCATTCGTAGATGGAAAATTCATTATCTAACTCATCCCCATTTATGTTTAGACATCCATCCATCTTCTTATCACCCATTTTTCATCTAATAATATACATAATCTATCCACTCCCCCATCTTTCCCATGGTATATATTATTGAGCATTCGACAAGTCAAATTAACTATCCCAATTCCCAAGCTTAATTTGTTTATTTTGGGGTGCACCTCACAAATCCTAGTATACTCCTAATACTCAAAGTCCTTTATTAGTAGACCTTTTTCTTGTTGGTCATTAACTATATATAGTGTCCATAGTGATGTGGTCATTGTACTATACATAAAGTCAGCCTTGCGTCATCATATACAGGCCCATAATTGTACATACTTGTCACTAGGTCCCATCCTTGTGTCCATTGTGTCATCAAGATCCTCTATCAAGCCGATACTTCAAAAAAATCCATTAGCTCCCTAGAGTCTCAAATATCTTGATCATCTCTTGTCATAAGAATCCTAGGTCCTACCCCATCCATCTTCGGTCTTCGCAAGATATATCATTCCTCAAATCAAACCACATCAATCCATCTATCGTCCTTATGGAAAATGGTACTTGAGATCTCTTGTTATTTTTTAGAGGCTTTTGAATATTTTTTTTATCTTTCTTTGATATTCCTACTTCACCTACTTGAAGTCACCATGACCCATCATATCATGGTGCCCTTTGAATAGCAAAAATAGTGGTAAATTTGGGATTTTTGTTTGTTGTGTCTTCCTGGTTTCCTCGCATTCTATCCACCAAGATCTATTAGGGTCTTGTGTTACACTAGGGAATCATTTTGTTCTTGTAGTTTTTCGGCATCATTCCCACCAAATAAGTTTGATGACTTTTTGAGATGTTGGACTAATATTTTGTTTGTTGTGTCAGTCCCATGAATAGGATATGATGTCATCTTGGTTCCTCATACCTTGGTGCATAGTATCTCATGCTATATTAAATTAAGTGCTCACTACATGGCAGTTTATTATATGGCACTAAATTGCTCAGTTTTGTTTCCCATTCTATGACCTATCATATCTATCTACCTAATGTCTCCCATGTCCCCCTCCTTTAGCTCGTTTAGTGCTCACTACTAGTGGACCATCCATCATACCTCCTGGTAACTCAATCCTCTTCACCAGTTAAAAAAATTGGCTCCTCCACCCATTGTCCATCCTTTGGCCTATTGATCATGTCATTGTGATATGCTGCCAAGCCCATATTTACAACAATTATATAATTTGGGTGAGGTTTTGACCACCTTGATAACATAATATGTGCATATTTTGATAGAGCTACACCAACACATAGGGCCTCCATGCATACCTCTGTTGGTGGTTGATCATCTCGGTCACAACCTCCCCAGTGTTAGACTAAAGAACTTGCCACTCTTGTCTAGTAGGAGCACCCTGTTGATCAACCCACACATGTATAGTGCCACCCACTGCATTAGATCAAGGCATATATCTATGTCTAGGGCCATCCCCTGAGTAGGAATCTATCCTCTTGAATAGTCTCTCTAGGAGTGTGGGTATTGTCACACTTGATCATAATACTCTTGGACCTCTAATAGGTAGTTAGAGGATCCACCAAATATCCTCCAACGTGGTTGTCATCTCCCATGTCGAGAGGTGGAAGGTGCTCGTCTCTGACCTCCATCAATCTACCAATGTTGTCAGTAACAATTGGATGCACTTGAATCGCTAGCATCTGTGCTACATGTTCTAGCCCACACACATCCAAGCATGCCTAGTCATCCTCAATAGACTTTCCAATCAAATGTAGTACAACATATCACCTCTCTCACGTCCTCAGACTTGCCAATGCCTACACCCATCCTATCCAACCTGCTAGCTTCTTGTGTTATGCTATTTTCTATTTTTTCTTCTATCTCCTTTGATGAACCCGCTTCTTTAGGACACACTCGCCCATCCTTCAATGGATCTGCCCCTTTGGGATGCATACACCCATCCTTCAACGGATCCACCCCTTTGGGAAACATTCACCCATCCTTCAATGGATCTGTCCATTTGGGATGCATCCACCCATCCTTTGACAAATTCACCCATTTGAGGTGCATCCACCACTTCATGCATCTGCCTCAATTTTAGCGTAACCATCCAAACTAAGGTGCATACACCACTTCTCCACCCATGGGTAGATCCACCTTATCGGGTTGGGAAGATCCACATGCCACATGTGTTTAACTTGTAATAAATGCTAAATTAAGGGTACAGAGGAAAGTTCAGTGGGCACACTTGATTTCCTTAACCTCCTTATCACATTGCCACCCTCACTCAATCCCATAGTGCATTGGAGCTCTTGCATGTGCCATTCTCTCTATCATCTGCTTCTCACTTCTTCGTTGAGCTCTTAAGTGATTAGGTTAAAATGAATAGTAATTATCCCCTAATTATTATTTATGCATACTATAATCATTATTTTTACTCTTGTTTCTTCCTTACACCTCAATTTTCCTCCATTCTTTCACCATTCTTCCTTATTATTCTGTGTGGATTCTCCCTTAGGCATCTTTTTCATCTTTTGACATGCTACTCAATTCTCTTTTTTCTCGACCATCCTCTTGAGGGGGCATCACTTATCCACAACATCCTTTCTTCCACTTCCTTTGCATTGTGACATCTTTTCATCTAGTTCTTCTTTCGAGTCAACAATATTTTTTTATTTTCTTTGAAACATCACTATTTTAACATTACTTTGAAGAGGGGAAAAATATAGACACCGAAAATTGACCACTTTCATTTTAGCAATCTTACCATAATTTCCCATCTATATTCATTTCATCTATTAAATTAAATAAATAGCATTATTTATTTAATTTAATTCATATTTTCCAATCCTCTATGTTAATTAAACAATGTTATATTTGTTGCAAGTATGAATGAGTATGGTGGTGTTGTCGTTAATGTTGTCATTGATGTCAACACAATATAGGTTGTTTGAAAGAAAGGAAACAAGTGATTGCAGGTTGTGCATGTATAGTTGAGATATTGTTGAGATGTTTTGAGTACATGGAGCTATCTTTGTGGTGTTGCAGGTGTGTTGATATGATGAATTACCAAGTGCTTTTGATAAAATTAATAAATAGTGAAGACAAAATTATGTGTGTGTTCAAAATGTGCTCCGATATGTGCTCCACATTTCTTCTGTGTTGATCCTATGCTTATTCAGATCCGAAGTGTTGTTTAAGGGCATTCTTGGGTGATATATCCTAGATTATAGCTTCTGGTTTGATGAAGAGTGAAAGTTAAGTTCATTAGTTTGTGAATTGGTCTATTAGAGTTGTTTGTTTGTGGATTGGGAGAAATGTATCTGCTCTGCAGTCCTCTACTGGTTTGTTTAAGGTCTTGTGGATCTGTAAGAAGGCTTGCAATGGTGTTATTTGTGTTCTATCAAAGGTGTTCGTAGTTTGGTGCTCTGGAAGACTAGTTTTAGAGTTACTATGTGTGCCTATGCAGTCTGGATGGATTGGTGGAAAGTGTTCTGTGTATGAAGGTTGTTGTAGTTGTTGTAGATGAATCTGAAGGCATCTAAGATGTGTTCCAATGTATGGTGAAGCATGTTATGTGGTCTGCATGTTATCTTCTTGTTGCAGAAGTATGTACTTCAAAGTTCATTGGTGTTTTCATTAGGTTTGTTTGACCTGGTGTTTACACATCATGCGAAGGATAAGTATCAATTAAGGATGTGTGTGATTGATCCAAGATATTGTTTTGGGTCTTGGTTAAGTGTTGGTTTGGTCCATTCTCACTCTCATCCACCACAAGAATGTTGAGTTATCGACCTAATTTGGATTTGTAAAATGAAGAGTGTGTAGCCAACCTTGGAGAAAGTTTCTAAGGTTGAAGATGGTATAAATACAAGACAAGATGTTAAGGATTAAATGCCACAAGTGTGTGAAGCAAAGTAGATGTGAGGGATTGTGTGAAAGTGAATTGAGGCAATGAGGACTTCAATATGTTAGACTCCTGAAAGCAGTGAGTTGATGGTGTTTGCAATTCTCTGATCAAGGTTGCAGATGTGTGCAAGTTGTTGTGGTGGATTCTTCTTTCTATCTTTCTTTACCTGTAGGCAGTGAACCTCCCATTTGGACAGTGAGTCCTATCTTGGGCAGTGAGCCTCTTTGTAAATGGTTTTGCAATTACTCTTATATTGTGAGTTAATCCTCACTGTGGTTTTCCCTTATTGGGTTTTCCACATAAATCTGAGGTTTCTTGTGTTGATATTGCTTTTTGTTATTTGCACTTCATGCTCATACTCAATAACAAACTAAAGTGGATATGGAGCTAATAATTACTTGAGATTTGTGATGATTGTGATTGTGACAACTGATTCACCCCCCCTTCTTAGTTGTCTTGTTCATTTCAACAATATTATTTAATTGAATATTCCTCCTATCTCAATATTCACCTAAAATTACCCTATTACTATCCTCCTAAAGTCCAAGCTTAGGTAAATAATTCCCCTTAATTATTAACACAACCTTAATTCCTCTCATCCAAAAATTCAAATTAAATAAATAAATTATTATTTATTTAAATCCCCCCTAACATGTCACATCCTCCATCATTCCTCATTATCCTTTAATCCTAATCCTAATCCATTTTCTAATTATGTGCACACACTTAATCATGGATTAAGGAGGCGTCACATCCTCCATATTTTCCCACTTGCCTCATAATTAGGCTTAAGTCTTAATATCCACCTAATCCATCCCCTAATCATTTACACAAAGGGCTAACCCCTTTCCATTTATTACCTGTGCTCCTAACCACTCTCCCCATTAATATTTCCCCTTTTGGGAAAGATTGCATGTCCTTTAGGCACACAATTATTTCTTCCAAAAGTATACAAAAGAATTTAAAATTCTTTTATTCCCTTCCTTGTCATACATTGAGAATGTAGGACAAAGAAGGCCTTTGTGACTTTGATCCTCCCCATCTCCTTGTCAAGCCCTCCCAACAAGACACTTGTCAAAATCTTGGGGCTTGAGAGATCATCTCCCTCACATCTCCCCTCATGATGCCACTTCGCAACATCTCATGAGGTAAGATGTCTCAAGCATTAGGAGCCTTTGATCTCCACTCAATCAATCATAGCCCTCCATCCATTATTCCTCTCTGATACATACCAACAAACTTAGCCATTTTAAGGATCATGCAAACTTTGAGCAATTTAGCGATGTCATGCTGCCAAATTTACTTGAGCACACATACAAATCAACAAGCTAGGGGAAATCTATGCAATGAGAGCTTCGACATACAGAGTTTTCATTAGATTCCATGGAGGTTTGAGTTCTTTTCAGCCCTATTCAATTGTTGTTTTGTTTTTTGTGTTTTGAATGGATTTTAGTAGATAAGTAGGAGGTATTTTTCCACAGTGTCAAATTATGATATTGCTATCGAGGATTCAACCGTGTAGTTTCGAGTCAAACTCATTGACCCATGTTTCATGAGTAGTGGTTCAACAAGAACCCATCTCTCATGATATCGAATGGTCCACTTAGCACTCATTGCATCTAGGTGATGCTCACAGAGGTGAAGCACTGGTCCATCCCGAGGTCACCCATCCCAGTCTGCTCCAGCTCAAGCGCGCTTAACAGTTTTCTCCAAGGTTAAGCCCTCTTGAGTTGTTACCCCATTTGCAAAACCTTCAGCAAGTGTTGTGCCTTATGAACCATTCATAATAGAGCCCCTTTAGCTCATCAATTGATAAGTAGGAGGTATTTTTCCACAGCGTGTCAAATTATGATATTGCTATCAGGATTCAACCGTGTAGTTTCGAGTCAAACTCATTGACCCATGTTTCATGAGTAGTGGTTCAACAAGAACCCATCTCTCATGATATCGAATGGTCCACTTAGCACTCATTGCATCTAGGTGATGCTCAGAGGTGAAGAAGTCCGGAGGAGGTCACCCATCCCGATCGCTCTAGCTCAGCGCTTAACCAAGGATTTTAGTAATTAAATCTTTCACTTTGAATGTAAATTTCACTGTACACATTAGTATTAATGTATTAACAAATATAATAAAAAAATTCACATATAAAAATAATAAAATAAATAATTATTTAAAATAGCTATCTTTAGTAAATGAAATATTAGATATAAAAAAACACTTTAAAAATAATTAAATGGTTAAATAAATAATAGATAATCTATTTAATTTACCAAAAAAATTCAAAGACAAAATGCATATTATTCATTTAAGTATTCAATAAATAAAATTCTAAATTTAAATAAAAATAAAATATTATTTAAAATTTAAATATATTTAAATATATATATAAATTATATTTTAATGTATTTCATAGGTAAAAACATAAATTATATAAAAAATATATAATATTAATTACATTTTTTAATTTAATGTTTTTTTGAGTGTTTAATAAATAATTTCTTGAACAGTACCTAAAAATAATGTCTCCCATAACTAATATACCCCTAAATTACACACACCTGAAAAACCTGAGTGAAACAAAAATAGCAGACTTATTCAGTACAATTTTGTTTTAGCAAAACTTATTCTTTGTAACAGCTTGTTCAATACTCAAAAGGGAAAGCAAAATAACAACTGTGATGATCCCAAAAAGTAGTTAAAGGTAGTTTACATGTTCGAACTTTGAGCGACCAGAACAGTAAAGTATAAATGTCTGTATCCCAAGTTTTTAAACGTTGCTTGCAAAGATGGCTTGCTGTCCCATATAAATTATTTATTCCATTTCCATCCCCTATAGGTAACCTCCTTTTTCAGTGCTTATCAGGTGTTCAGACAAAAGCGTATACTACCCATTTAAGCTTTCTTGTAAACATTACCCATCAATTAGAACTCCAGTTTTCATTGTTGGACAAGAGAATGATTAACATACATTCAGTGCTGAAACGTAGATCATTGTTTTAAATTAAAATAGGTGAAAAACAGACTGTCAAAAAGCACAAAAGAAAAAGCTATGGAAGTTTGGATGAACGATGTCGGAGAATTTCCCTTTGCACATATCACAATGAAAAATTCTTTCCATATACCCATTTGTAATTGGTTTCATGGGTTTCAGATGACAGCCAATTGGTTTTCATAAGCTCTAAAGAAAACACAACTTTATCTATTGGTGTTTTCTTAGAGGATGGGAGTTCAAGCAAGCATTTACCCTGGTTCTCATAGAGGCAAGTATTTCTTTACCGTTTTATTTCTGTTTAAAAAATTCTTTCCAGATTTCTATACCATGGTTCTTGAGAAATCAATCAATTACATGATAATTGAATTTGAAATGCCTTGCTCAATACGGCATTGCATTCCAAACATAGAATTTTTGTTTTTCATGGTCAAATTAGCTTTGACATGATTTCGATTCACATCATGGGTTTAGTAGTTCTCTAATGACAGCGAAGTGAGAACAAGTAATCGACATGTACGTTGAAAATCCGATATCTGATACTAGCCAGCTTTGATCACTATAAACTGCAAACGGTTAGAATTTCTGTAATGCATTTTTCTTTCACAAACAAAATATAGGAGCACAGAAGAGAGGTCAAAGCCTCAAGCAATGCAATGCAGATTCCCTCATGCAAGGCTTCACCTCCCTTGCCTCGGCAAAAGCCATAGGGCGGAAAACACTAAGTATATTCGTACTGTACCGACGAGTCAAAAAATATCTTTTATCTCATCTTTCCCTTTATCTACTCTCATTATGAATAGGAAGATGCCCCCCACTGCAGGCCGCAGGGTCTTACAGGCTGAAACACTCACCCATCAGTTCCAGACTCAAGGGATCATCAAAACTCAGCAGCTCCTCTTTCTTCTTATGATAAGGTTGCAATAAAAGAAATTTGGAGAACAGCCTTCACCCCAAGTCCATAGGCTGTTGGGCCTGAATCTCCACACAGAATAAGAATGCATATTGCTAATATAAATAAGTCATCGTGGGACAGGGATGAAATAAGTTAAATAACATTTGCAGATTTATGCATTAGATAAAACACTTGTAGAGATAGAGATTCGTGTCGCTTTTATTATAATCGTAGTCAGATTGTGCTTCAAATTTCTTCTCCTGCGCATGTCATTTATGTTCGACCAAACAGCCATGTCAGTGAAGGGAGAAAAATATATTTCTCTAGGGATTGATCTAATCCCAATCTCTATTGGTAGGGAAGCACCAAGAGCGAAAAACCTTCAAATCCGCTTCTCTCTTTTATCTCCGGTCAACCAGTCAACAAGCCTTTACCAATCGATTGAGGGGATGGATAAGGAGCCTCCATCTTCCCAGGTCAGGGGAAGTTGGGTATGCATTAAAATCCCGCACCTCTTATATGTGTGGGTGTGTAAAACAAAGAATATAAATGTTCTGCATAAGCTAATATCATAACCACCTACTGGTAGAAATTCATTGTTCAAAGGCTTTGAATCTTCTCTTATCAGTTTTAACACAGTCGAACAGTTTAATCACGACTATCACAGAAAACTATTTCTTCTCTTCCGAATTAGAGGAATCTACCTCATTTAGTTAATTATCTTCAGATTGTTGTGCTAAGCATGGTTTGAAAGGTTTTGCTAGTTATTCTAAACCTTTATCAACTGCTTCATCTAGATCACAACCTGAATATTTTTCAGAATCAATAGAATACTGAGAGATTATTTGGAAATAAACAAGAAATACTGCGACAACTTTATACACACACACGTTTAAAACAAAGAATATAAAGGTTCTGCTTAGGCCAACATCATAACCACCTATACGTAGAAATTAAGTGTTAGAAGGTATCAAATCTTATATATCAGTTTTAACATAGTCGATCAGTTCAATCACAGCTATCATAGACCAGTATTCCTTCTCTTTCTAATTAGAGGAATCTACCTCAATTTGTTACTTATCTTCAGATGGTTATTGTGAACTTGTGAGTATGGTGTGAAAGGTTTTGTTAGATACTGCAAACCTTTATCAACTACTACTTCCAGGCCACAAACTGGATATTTTGCAAAAACAATAAAATACTGAGAAATTATTTGGAAATAAAGATGAAACGCTGCCTCAACCTTGTTGAAAGAAAGCAGAAAAACAAATATCATGCATTTAAAACCATTCTTTTTCATAATAACCGAGGGAAGGAAACTGAAGGAATTAGGGAGAACTGCAGAAGAGGGATGAACCTGTTTCTCTGCATGAGGCAGGGATCCAGCTCTATCTCTAGACCAAATTTCAACCATAACACCTCCTCCAGATTGCCAAGCCACACATGCCAGAAACTAGACTTAGAAAGGAGAAGGGCACCTACAGAATTTTCCAGCCAACATCCAGACACAGAAACAACAAGGTCACTAATAAACCACAGCAGTTGACAAATAAAGCACCCAAATTGAGTAAAAGAGGGGAAGGCGAAAGAGATAACCTTGAGACAACACAGGATCCAATCCTATCAATTTTCAGCTCCTATAAACTCTCCAATCAAGCTTGATAAATCCCATACAAACATCTAAACTGCTTACCTTCTTAAGCATTCCAGAATCTTGAAAACCAGGGGCATGAAATCTTCTTTTTAAAGGAATTAAAAAGCCTAAGGAAGTTCTTCAAAGGCTATGAAAAAACCCATCTATTCTTCCGAAAAAACTCATCTGTTCTTCTGTTCTTGAAAATAAATTTGTTTGACAGTAGACAGCAGCAGTTCAAACTTGACTGGAAACACTAGGAATCTCTGCCAGTAGAGTGCATGGGAAAATCATAGGTAGTATAGGTCAAGCCCTTATCTGATAATCACACCAGTAATTAACCATCCAATTGTTAAAGCATATCTAGCAGCAACAGTAAGTAAAAACATGAAAGAGATCATAACATCACACAACTCATAGACACCAGGATATTTATGTGGAAAACCCAAAGTGGGAAAAACCATGGTGTGGATTAACTCACAATATATTATAAACGGTCATAAAATATTACAGGGCACATTGCCAGGACACACTATCCTTGAGAGGCTCACAGCTTGAAAAAAAATTACAAAAGAGTGTGGTTCACTGCCAAAATGTGAACTGATGGAATGCACCTTCTGTGTGCTGAGTATAGTTCCAATTAAGCTCTGGAAAACAAAAGTTCTGCACCGGTTTGCGGGAACATAACAACTATTAGCAGCTTCACAATATCACACTGTCACATATTTTCACACTATCACACCTATCTATATCTCCAAACAATATATGGATGTTCCATATATATACAAAATTACATCTTCATACATCAATTAGGTCGGCCTAGTTGGATGTAAGCAAACTTAACTCAAATGGTCTTGTCGGCTTCAAAACAAAAACATCTTTGACGCTTGAAAAACAAAACGTGCCAGGCATAAGTTAGGTTGGCTCAGACCAAAACAAAAGCACATTAAGCATCCATGAAACATATACCTCTTGATTAAGTCGGCTAGATGAAGATCATGTCAAAAACTGTAAGCAAAACAACTGTCATCTACCATTTTCAACTTATTCAACCAAAATTGCTGAATCCTTGACCATAGCTGCATCTAGTAGTCCTGAATAACATAACAAAAGTATATGAACCAAATTTCTACCTAGAGTGATTCCGGACCAAATTACCGGATCAATGTAGCACAAATAGAGTTTACCGGATGAGCAGAAAACCAAACAATGTTGGCATCAATGACAACAAAAACAACAAAACCGGAGGACTCCTTCATTCTTCCAACAACATTTTTCATAATCTACTAGATGCACCCATCAACGATATCCCACCTTCAACGAAATCTCTACAAGTAGCCCGTTGGATAAGTCCATTTCCACACATATTCGAGTGCAAGTGGAGCATTGATAGTTAGTTGTTTCTTCTGAGAAACAATGGTATTTCCCTAAACCATTGCCAATTGCCTGCAAACAGTCTATTTCCCAAAACTGAAATGGAAGATAGGGTAAACGTACCTAGAAAAAGGTGGAGGTCTCAGATTTGGGATCAAACGAAGGATTCTAGGGCTTCTTGCACATGAAGTCACCTTGAAAACCCAAGGGCCATTCTCCACTACCCAATCCTCGTTTGTTGTGGATTCAAATTCAAGAATGAAAAACCCTTGGCACAGGGGAAAATGCAGATTTCTTCCTCCAAAAAATCTTTCCAGCATGCCAAAATCCAAGCATGCAAATCACTTAACTTCGGCCATAATTTAGTAAATCTGCAAATTAGGGCATGGTCTTGTAAGAACTCTTCTCTATCATAAGCCAATCCATCCAGAACAATCTCAAGGACTGTAGACGAGCGGCTGACCAAACAATAGATTCAGAAGTGCCATATCCATTGGGAGAATTTTTAGAAGGGTGAAGAGAAGGCAACACCTTTGCATACCCTTGTGCAGAACCCTCCAACCCACAACCTTGAACTCTCCTTGTATGGTGCCGCGGGCTAGGGTTTCTCTTTCATGCTTGTTTTTCCAAAGGGACATCGCTTGCCCTAGCGTCGTGTAGGGCACCTTTGAAGGATGGTTTTCCATCCGCAAGGGAAGTATGGGATGCACCATTGACCACCAAACCCCCACGCCCCCTGATGCCATGAAATGAGCTACCCGAGCAAAAACCATTCTTTGTAGGCGAAGCAGGAGTAGCATCTGGAGCGTAGTGAAACATTGTGGAAATTTGATTTCTAAATTTTAATTTATTGTTTTTAAAAGTCAATTATCTTATAGTTATATTATTGATATTTATATATTATTATATAATACATTAATTTTATTAACATTTTATAAGGTTTATAAATATTTTTGTATATAAAAATAAAAATGCTAAGAAATATTTATATTGTTTCTGCTGCATATATATATATATATATTAATGATTTTTACATGCTTTTTGTATGGATGAGCCCAAAAGAATCCAACCCCCCCAAAAACTTTGCCGGATCCATAAACTGAATTCACAAACCCGAACTAGGATCTAAACCAGAATAGGTAACTTAGTAATTAATTAAAAAAAAGTTTTTTTAAACACTTATTAATAATAAAAAATATTTTTAAATACTTTGGGGGGAAGTTTTAAATCATAGGTCCAAATTGGAGAACTTTAAAAGGGGCACTTGGATTCATTGTGCATCATCTTGTCTTAATTTTGTCTTCAACATTGGAGCTTTGTCTTCAATTTCACAATTGAGGATGAAAACCCTGTTGGATTTCCATTTCAGGATTTGGGGATGTAAACCTTTATCTCTGTCTAGGGCATCTAAAAATGGTGGTTGCATTGGAGCTGAATTTTGGTGATTTCATGCAAGTTTTCTAAATTTTGGTAATTGGATTTGTGAGCAAACATTTTGATATCATCAAGAGGATCTTGTTGCATTTTCAGAGCTTATCCTCATTTTTGTTGCTGATTTATTCCCTATTTTTGGAGTGCCTGCATTTTGGGAGAATTCCATACCATTTAAGGGATTTTTGTCGAGCAGCTGTACAATATTAGTGGCACAATATGTGAAGTAATCAGCATTTCAAGTCATTGTTGTTGGTTCCAGCACTAAGGAGGGTTTGACATAATTTTAGTTGCTATTCCAGATTTGTGTCCTGCTGCGAATCAACCATTTTGTACCTACCATGGCCATACAACTCATAAGCAGCAGCTGTACCATCTTCCTTTGTGCCATACAGTATTCAGCCATCAAGGAATTTAGGGCTTCACAGCCATGCAGGTCTGAATTTGCTCTTCATCCACTAGATCTACCAGATGAACAAGTCACAAGGGGTCTTGTGAGTGAAAATAAATTTGTTGTTGATTTTGAAAATTGTTTCTAGCTTTGTACATCAGCATTTGTAATTATTTCTTAGCAATAAACAACCAGTTCCAATAGTTTTCATATTCTTGTTGGATCCTATTTTGAAAATCTAGGGGTATATTAGATAGAAAACAATTATACTTGATTTATTTGACATATATAATTCCAATCTGCTGTGTGTAATGCACGGATGTTAGAATTTCAGCATTTTGAGGGTTTGTGTTGCCTTTTCCAATCAAGTGTTATTTTTTGATGAATAGTGTCCATATTACCATTGATAAAATAGTGTTACACTTCACAAGAAAAAGGTGGATGGAAATAGTCACACCCCTAGAGTCCAAATGGGACTACAACTAATAGTAGAAAACATTATAACAATAAAAACTAGTCACTAAATAGGAAGAGCAAGAGCAAAGGGGGGAGGAGGAGGACCGTGGTTATCCGGATTGCCCCATACATCAGTGAGGTCCGAAGTGTCCATGGGAGGGTCCCATCCATCATTTATCATTATGATTATCTTCATTAGTAACATGAACAAGAGAAATACCAAGAACCAACCAAGGGAAGTTGCCATATCTAGCTACCCTGTATTCTGACCACCAAGAGGCGGTGAGGAAGTAGAGTGGCGATTAAGTGGTTGTGACCAACCCTACTGAGCATGATCTATTGTTATAGGAGACAGAGAGGCCTATGAATGCATATCCCAATTGCCACACAGTAACTAACTGTAACAAAGAAAAAGGGAGACCCTAAGTTTAATGTATAAAACCTAGGATTAATTTCCTCCTTTTTCAAGGGTACATTAGGATGCAAAATCCACAAGGTGTTTAGATCAACTTTCAACCATGAAGGTGAGAGCCAAGTAGACCTGGATTTGCATCTTTTTGAGCCTTGAAAATGGATTGGAATTGATTTGCCTTGATTAACCCAATTAGACTATGTACCCTCATACGAAAAATGCAAGATTCCAATAATTGATACATTGTAACAGAGATTTTGCAGGAAGATCTGGGAAGGGCGGAGTGTTGTGTACTTGTCATATAAATTTGGTATTGATCAAAATAGGAGGACATAGGTGCCCAAGGGTGTCTCTATCCTTGTAGGGGTGTCCTAGATCTGTTTTCTCAGTCCTCTAATGTTGGATCCGAGCTCTCGATTTTCGCCTGCAAATTTGTCAGATCATTGTCGGATAATTCTGTAGGTTCATGCATTGACAAGGTGTATGGTTTTGAATGCAACAATGGACAAATGATCTTCAAAATTCCTTCAATCCTCTCTAAACCTAAAACCTGCACATTCAAAGAGAGAGGAAAGGTTGTACTATTTAGGAGCTTGCCTTAGTCAAACCCCATGTGTTATGTCCCTTTTTTATGAGCATCAGAGTTTAGAGGATTAGCCTATCATTTGACCCTCGTAGGCTAGTGTTGTGGATTAGAGGTTCTCGTTTGGGCATTAATGAGCTCTTCAGGTGGTAGTTGACAGTGTTTTCCTCTCCAGGTCATTGGTATATTCTGAGGCTAAGTTATTTAGGGGTTTCTGGCTTCATTTGTATGTACTTACTATTTATAGTAAGTTAGTGTGTTGATAGAAGCCAACCTTACTATTTTTAGTAAGGCATCCGGTTGTGCAGAGTGTGCAGTGGGTAAGCCAATGGTGAAGTCAGAATTGAAGAATGACGATTATTTATGGAGTTTAATTATTACTAAAGTAAAGCTTTAATAATTATTAATTAATTAATTAAAGTGCACATCATTAAAGTTATTTGACTTTATTATTAAAGGTCATTTAATAATATAAAGTCAAGTTATTAAAGTGCATATATTAATGACTTGAGTTGACTTTATATTAAAGGGGGTCATTAATGATATTTAAGTCAAAATATAAAGGAGTGAATATCATATGACTTTATTGACCTTGCTTTAAAAGGATTATTTTAAGTTATAAAGTCAGTTCATTAAAAGCATGGATTTGGGTGCCCACTTAAGAGGTTATAAAAGAATTATTAAAAGTAAATACATTTAATGATATTTAAATGATTAAAAGGGCCTCTTGGAGAAATTGACCCATTTGGAGGAAGTATAAAAACGTTTTGAAAAGAAAATGAATTCATTCTTTTGATCATTCAACACTTGTCGATTTTGAAGAAGCTTTGGCTTTGGAGAGAAACCTAGGGTTTCGCTGTAAATTCCAATCTTAGAGAATGCAGCCTCTCTTCGATTGAGCTACCTTCAGGTGAGAAGATTACCTAAGAGTTGCAGATATTGGTGGCTTCACTTCAGGAGACACATTGTGCTTCATTGGAAGAGATTTCTGAAGATTACTCAAGGGTTTATGAAGAATATCAATTGAAGAACAAGGATAAACATTGCTGATACACTTTCAGCTGTTTGAGCTTCATTATTCAGCACGTGGGAGTCACATGTGTTCACATTCAAAGTGTTTATCAACATAAATATCAAGGGTTTGTGTAGGAGTTTTCCCTTTAGTTGATTGCAAGATTATTAGTGATCTTTACTAGTTGCTGCAACCCTCTACCAGGCCGTACCATACAGCCATTGCCAGGCTGCACCTTTGTCATCAGCCAGGCCATACAACACTGCTGAGGCTGGTGTTTAAGTTTCTAGATGAGTCGCCTAGAGTAAGGTGTTGCTGAGTCTTCTATTAAAGGTGTCCAAGCCTTTGCCAACAGTTAACTGTATTAATATGGTGGAGATTCAATCAACTGAAGCTAGGCGTCCATGAGAGATGATTTGCTATTGCTGATCAATCATATCAGACTTCCCAGTTTGCAATTGTGACCACCTGGCAAAGTGGTATTTATTATTATTTCAATTCTGAGTTTATTATATCTGCTGTTGTATTTCAGAACTGTATTGTTGGGGTTTAGACTTATAAGTCTGCAATACGTCATTAGTGCTACAAGGTTGAAAAAACAAAGCATGTAATCTGATATTTTCAGTATACACAGTTTCAAGTTTCATATTGGCTGTAGCTAGAATTATCCATATGTAATGTATTTCAGACTTTACCATCTGAATGTAAATGTTTATTTGGGTGGATGAATGTCATTTCTTTGTATTGCACTTCTTATGAACATTGACACAAAACTCTCTTGCAACATACCGTTAAGTATTTGACAAAATATCCCATGAGCAAAATTGAAATTAATCAAGAAAAATTTGCAAGTTAGAAGCCTTACCAGGGTGGGACACTATACTGGGTTAGTGTTTCCACTTCCACAATGGCAATGTCAATGATGAAATGATAAATGATAGGAAGGAATGACGAATCCAAAAAGTGTTGCGACTCACCACCCTTCAATGGCTTCCTTGAAGCACTGAAGGAAGCACTGAAGTCAACACATCACCTCAAGTTCTTGGATTTTGCTTTCTTGAATTGCTTGTAGACCTAAAACAAGGGTTAGCCTTTACAAACAATGATAACATGAACAAACATGAACTGAAATATTCCGCCAATTTTTTCGTTTTCAATTACAGATTACAACAAATGCACCCGTTAAGGTTAGTAGCTAAACCAAAACGTGCTGAAGCAACTCTAACCAGAATGTACACCAGGATCCCGATGTGGGCAAGGTGTGAGCATTGGTCAGAGGATCTAAATCAAATTGCTTATGCAGGAACTCTAACCAAGAATGGCGCCGATGATGGCAAGCATATGGTCAGAGGATCTTCTACACTAAGTGCTGAAAGGGAACTCGACACCAAGTATGTGCTACCCAATCCAGTATGGAGTGAGGGGCGACCATATGGCGGAGTGTTACAAAATACAATGCTTGAAAGAAATAACTGTAATGCTGAAAGTACTCAACACCCAGAATGTGCTTTCTAACCCGAGTGGAAAAGTAGCTACCATAGGGCGGAGATGTAATTATTACAACAATTACTGAAGATAAGAATGAGTATTACAAATCATGATAAAGCAATATTAAGAACAACTGGTCAGTACTACTGCCAGCTTACAATAGATATTATTGCCTGCAATATCAAGATATTAGATGTTCTTTCAAATGGAGCACTCAACAAGAAATCTTCTGCAAAGCTTTTACGGAAACCCCAACTCCAATCCAGTAAGGAAGATGCAGATTTCTCAAGACTATTATGACAGATCTGCACTTTTTAGCATATAACCAGCAACATAGAAATTCATTGAATCACTCATAACTCACTCCTCTCTTATCCAAATGACCTAATCTTAGATGCAAAACACAACTAAACTGAAGGCGCCTAGGATGGATGCAAGAGACAAACTTAAAATGCCAACATTTATTTTTGCACGGAATTCAAGGTGAAACTGAACTGTACGGCCCAGCAAGAGGGGCGATTTTCTTTTAAAAATCACAGCCTTCACAATAAATTCTATAACTTTGGAAATAGATTCGCCCTTTACAAACAGATGGAATAAGACACTACCCAGAAGCCATATTTTTGTATTTTTTGATTTACCAATAAAAACATAAATCTGCTGTAGCTAAAATGCAAAGTCTGGAAACCTCTAATATGCAAAACCAGAAACTAATTAGACACAATGCAGATTACAATGCACAAATCTCAATGAAACTCACCAAACTACATTAAATCACCACTAGTTGCTGTGTTGCAAGCAAGAAGCAATGCCTGAGCTAGGAGGCCTTCATTCCTCGAAGCAGTTCCAGAGCCAAACCGGCAGCATAACAATACTGTAGACCAAAGATAATGAAAAGAGAACCCAAGGCTTCCTTTTATAAGTTTCTGTTGACCTTCTCGAAACCCTAAACTCTTCTTTAAAGGTCAAAACCTAATCACTTTCAAAGATGGCGTCCTTTTCCTTCCAATCTCAATATTGACCTTTTAAATAATTTCAACACTTTAATAAATCGTCCCTTTAATGCTTGATTTGACTTTGGGTAAATTATAAAATAATCTTTTATGAAGCCACCCTCAAGAGACCACTTTTCAAAACAACATGAGTCAATAGACTAGGCTGAAAGGGGGTTCAACGTTTAAAATATAATATTAAGCGTGACTTTGATTAAATAGCTCAACTTATCTCTCCAATTGTGCCCGAAGCCATAAATGAACAAGTCAACGATCAAACTGAATTGAGGAGAGTCAACCATGCGGAACTCAGCGGAAAACTGCCAAATAGAATTTACTAAAATAGTAAATTCCAGAGATCTTTCGAATGCCAGGCAGACTACCAGCTGCGAAGCTCTCACGAAAAACCGGAAAAGAATCCGCAATTGAAACAATCAACTCCGAGCCAGAACATCCTTCAAAATAGGAAACCCTAATTTTACCTTCCGACTAGCCTACGGGTCTCCGGGAATAGGCCAACGGTCACTGAAAAGAGTCAGGCTTGAGACGGGGACATTACAGTCCGCCCTCCCCAAGATTGCTTGTCCTCAAGCAATTGCAAACCTGGATGCTGCAGAACCTCCTCGTTTCTCCCAAGTTGCATCCTCCAAAGGCAAATTTTTCCACTTCACCAAGTATTCTCTGATTGTTCTTTTCCTCAAAGAACGTTCTCTGAAATCAAGTATCTCCTCTGGAATTAGAACCAACTGTCCTTCTTCATCCAAAGGTGGCAACTGTGATGAAGCAACCACATTATGTCCAAGTGCCTTCTTGAGGCGAGACACGTGGAAGACATTATGTACTCTGCTATCAGAAGGTAGCTCCAACTCATAAGCTACTTTGCCAACTTTTCTGATGACCCTGAATGGCCCATAGAAGCGAGGTTTGAGCTTCTCAGCTCCACTCTTCTTGAGAGTAGACTGTCTGTAAGGCTGTAATCGGAGATAAACCATATCCCCAACCTCGAAAGAACGCTCAACACGCCTCTGATCAGCATACATCTTCTGCTGATTCTGTGCATCTGAAGATTATTCTTCAATGATTTCATGATGTCTTGACTTTGCTGCAACAAGTCCTTGGCTTGAGGTGCTTTGCTATCACCAAACACCAAATCGGCAAAGCTAGGTGCTTCATACCCATAGAGAGCCAAGAAAGGAGACATCTTAATTGACATATGAAATGAAGAATTATAATAGTACTCGCCTATGTGCAGCCACTTAACCCATGCTCTTTGCTGCTCCGACACATAGTTTCTCAAGTAGCCTTCCAACCACTTGTTCACTATTTCCGTTTGTCCATCTGTTTGGGGGTGATAACTAGTGCTTGGAGTGAGCACAGTACCACTCATTCTGAAGACCTCTTGCCAAAAAGTGCTTAGGAACTTGCTGTCCCTATCACTCACAATGTTTTTCGGCAACCCATGCAACCTAAACACCTCATGAAAA
The DNA here is from genome assembly GCA_007258455.2 of Sequoia sempervirens. Classification (NCBI taxonomy): domain Eukaryota; kingdom Viridiplantae; phylum Streptophyta; class Pinopsida; order Cupressales; family Cupressaceae; genus Sequoia; species Sequoia sempervirens. The sequence goes on from VDFB02191320.1 coordinate 35,201, forward strand.
AACAGATCTGCAACTTGGGCTGCTGAAAAAGAGCTGGTAATGGCGAAGAAATGAGCAAATTTGGTTAGCCTATCCACTACCACATAAATACAATCCTTCCCTTGGGCCTTGGGCAACCTTGTGATGAAATCCATCGAGATGCTTTCCCATTTTTGATTGGGAATAGGAAGTGGTTGCAGCAAACCGGCTGGTAATGTATGCTTATTCTTATTCACTTGACAAACAGGACACTCCTGAATGTAGCGTTGTACTTCTCCTTTCAATCCTTTCCAAGAAAACCTTTCTCGGATCTGCCTATATGTCTTGAAAAATCCTTGGTGACCAGCAACCAGAATATCATGAAATGTCAAAAGAATCTTCTTCTTAAGCTTAGAATCAGCCACCAGAAAGATTCTCCCCTTATAGTGTATCAATCCCTCAATCACCTTGTACCTTTCATCCTGAAAAGTACCCTCAATAATGCTGGTTGCAAACTGATTTTTGGCATAATTAGCAAGCAACATGTCCCTCCAATCCATAGTAAGCTCACACAATGAGCTAAGATGGGGTCTCCTGGACAGAGCATCAGCCACGATATTATTTTTCCCTTTGACATATTCAATGTCAAAGTCGTAAGCTTGAAGCTTACTCACCCACTTTTGTTGCCTCTCGTTCAGGTCCTTCTGATGCATGAAATGTTTGAGGCTATTGTGATCAGTCTTGACCACGAACTTGTTTCCCACCAAGTACTGCCTGAACTTGGCTAATGCATGCATAATGGCAAGCATTTCCTTGTCATAGATCGAATATGTTCTTTCAACACCCCTCAGTTTTCTGCTCTCAAACACAATAGGATGTTTGTCTTGCATCAGGACAGCCCCAACTCCTTCACCGGATGCATCACATTGCAGCTCGAATGGCTTGGAGAAATCCGGAATAGCCAGAACCGGACACGAGCTCATGATCCTCTTAAACTTGTCAAAAACAATTTGAGCCTTTTCTGACCAACAAAAGGCTCCCTTTTTGGTGAGATCAGTAAGAGGAGCAGCATTCTGTGAGTAGCCTTTTACAAATCTCCGATAAAATCCACAAAGACCTAGAAAACCTTTCAACTGAGTCAAGTTCTCAGGAGGTGGCCAATCAACTACTGCCTTGATCTTTTCAGGATCCACCTTCACTCCCTCAGCACTGATTATGTGGCCAAGGTACAGTAACTCCTCCATTCCAAATTCACATTTGGATGCTTTTGTGAACAAACTCTCAGATTCCAGGATGCTAAGCACTTCCTCCAAGTGCTTGAGATGATCTTCCCAAGTCTTGCTGTAAATCAAAATGTCATCAAAAAATATCAACACAAACCTCCTTAACTGATTCTGAAAAACTCTGTTCATGCAAGACTGGAAGGTAGCAGGAGCGTTAGTCAACCCAAATGGCATGACTAGAAACTCGAAATGGCCATAGTGACATCTGAAAGCTGTCTTCTCAACATCAGATCCTCTCATTCGAATCTGATGGTAACCCGATCTCAAATCGATCTTCGAGAAGAACTTGGCCCCATGTAGCTCGTCAATGAGCTCATCTATCCTTGGAATGGGGTACTGGTTTTTGATTGTGCTTTGATTCAAAGCACGATAGTCCACACACATGCGCATGGTACCATCCTTCTTCTTCACAAGAACCACTGCAGAAGCAAAGGGGCTCTTGCTTGGGCGAATGAAACCCATCTCCAAGAGTTCTTGAATGTTCTTCTCAATCTCATCCTTTTGCCTCTTGGGGTACCGATATGGAGTGGTAATCACCGGTTTAGCTCCTTCTTTGAGCTCTATGATATGTTCTGAACCCCGTTCAGGTGGAGGTCCAGGAGGCAAATCAGCAAAGACTTTGCTCTTTTCTGTGAGTAGAGACTGAACATCAGGAGGATAGTCTCTCTTAGTCTCAACCGGACTAGCAGGAAGGATCATGCACTCTGCAACCCACTCAGCTTGATCGTGACGGATCAACCTTGCCATTCTTTTGAATGACACAACCCGAGGGCCCCCATTGGACATTCCTCTTAGAACTATCTTCTTCCCATCGGATTGAAACTTGAGCTCCATAGTCTGTAGATTCAAAGAGATCTCCCCAAGTGAATGCAGCCATTGAATGCCTAGAACGACATCAGTATCTCCAATGTGGACTACATAGAAGTCATCCTTGACTTCGTAGTTTCCCAATTGCATGGTCATGTTCGAGATTTTCTTGGTGCATGAAATATGGAATCCATCGGCAACCATGACCTTGAAACCTTCAAACTCCTCTATTTGCAGCCCCTTCTTTGCTACCACAACTTCATCAATGAAGTTATGTGTTGCTCCAGTGTCGATCAAAGCAACGATTCGCTGCCCTTTGATCATCCCTCGAACCTTGAAGGATTCGTTTCTTTGGAAGCTCGAAAGTTGAGCCAAGACTCCTCCACTTTCCTTCTCATTTTCGGACTCTTCTGGAACTCTTTCTACTTCACTTTCTTCAAAATCAGATTGCTGGTCTGAAAAATCAGAACTACTTTCACCAGCAGAATAGTACTCAATCTGATTGAATTTAACTCCCTTAGGGCAAACATGATCTTGAGACCATTTTTCCCTACACCGGAAACACAACCCCTTTCTTCTGAGTTCGTTCAGGGTCTCTGGATCCAATCTTGTGACATGGGGATTATGATGTTTGAACTCCTTATGCTGAGGTCTCAAAGGAGGTCTATGCTGAGGTCTTTTCCCCTTATCCCTTTTCTGAAAGGGGAAATTGGATTGAAACTTTGCCTTAGGAGCAGCCCACTCCATGTTTTTGCCTTCTTCATGGCCTCTTGTAGGGTTGGTGGATCAAAGGCTTTAATCCAACCTTTGAGTGGTTCTGTCAAACCTTCACTGAAAAGGATCACCAATCTCCTCTCCGTGATTCCAGTCACCATGACTGAGAGTCTCTGAAACTCCGCTATGTAGGCATCAACTGTGCCATATTGCCTCAACTGTGCAAGTTCTCTGAAATGTATTTTAGGGTCCTTTTTCTCAAACCTCTCGATGAGCCTAGTGGTGAACTCATCATAAGTTGTGATTGACCGATGACCCAAAGTAACTAGGCCATGGTACCACCACTCGTGCGCCACCCCATCAAGGTGTAGCGTAGCGAACTTGATCACCTCTTCTTCTGCCATGGGTCTGAGAGCTAGATAGTTATCCAGCTTTTGTATCCAAGCTCGGGTTGAACTGATATCACTCCCGTCAAAGTGTGGAAGTGTAACCTTGTTGACAGCTTGGTACAAGTCTCCTTGAGTTGACGGTCTTCTTTGATCATAATGTCTCCCTTGTCCTTTATTTTTCCTTTTATGATCCAT
>VDFB02191321.1:0-20740 GCA_007258455.2 Sequoia sempervirens
TCCTCCTCTTATCATCCTCTACATGATAGCTAACTTAAAACTAGCACATATATATTTAATAATATATATAAAATACGTTGAAAGATATCCTTCTCAAAGTGTCTATTGTACTTTTATGTGAAAAATTGATTAAAAAATAGACACATTTATATAAACATTCACAACACAACATGTAAGACATTAAATGAATTAAAAAATAGATTTTTAAGTTGACCATCTCATTGCATGTAAAAAAAAATGTCTCTTCTCATGTGAGGCTTCACATGAAGCTCACAAGATAGGGTGCCCCACTATGGGGTCCTCTCCCCTAGTCGTAGCAGCACTACACAAATTATGGGCAGTCCTTAATTATTTCGGGCTTTATGGCAGGATAAGGATACAGAGAAGATTGCAGATTTGCGCCCCTCGTTTACAGCATAGTGCTGCAGAGAGATAAGTAAAAACCATGGGACGTGGCCTGGTTTTAATTAACTAATTCTGTTAGGCTTGATATGGTGATCAGATACTGAGGAACTGATTGAATTGTCACCTGAGTATTTAAAAGTCTCAGTGGTCACGTGAACATGACGGAAAATATTTTTTTGTTCTTTTGTTTTCACTGATATTGAAGAATTTAACAAACAAGAATTTGATCGTACATTAAAATACAGATTGGTGGACATATCTCCTTATGCCAGGGAGTATCGAATAGCCTATTGTCCTTTCCTCTGAAACTGGATTTTAAGGCATCAGTCGAAATTTATTTCAAAGGCGGGACGGGTTTTTATGACAAGATCCCTTGAAATCTAGCGTCTAAATGCACGAGTCTTCCTTTTCTGTACTGTAACTGTGACCCATCGTCAATTGCTCAGATGTAATCTTAGGCAATAAATATTGAGATTTTAGCAGAGTACGTAAATTGTTTCGCAACTATGGTTGTTTGTACTATTTTTGTGCTCATGTTTTAATGAACTTAAACTGAATGTTGCAGTGGACTTCGTTAGCAGCATCGTGCTGATATTCGTGGGTACTGCCATGAGCAGTGGGAATGGAAAATTAGTTGGTTCAATGACTCTTATGGGACCCAAAGTAGATAATATTTAGAGTTCTGCTTTGGTGTTCATAATTGCATTCAAGTCTATGTTTGTTAAAAGAGATATTTAACGTTTAGAATAGGAATCAAGTTCAACCTCCATAGCATCAAATAATCTTTTTAAGGATTCATGCTCATGTGCACATGGTTTTTTAAATAATTGAAGAAACTCCATTCTACACTTCACAATGAGCTCTTGGGATGCCAAAAAGATAGTGTAAAATTAGTGTTTCACTCTAATAATTCTTCTATGTTGGCAGATGATTTAAGAATTTCAATACAAAAAGACAAACTAATTGATTCCTTCAATTTGATCTAGCTTAACATATCTAAAGAACTGTGTAGTAAAATAATTAAGATAATAGACAATTCAATTTTTTGTGTGCATGCATCCAAGGCATTTGGAAGGAAGGTATGTGCATAAAATTTCTAAGCTCTAGAGAAATTTCTTCAATTTCAAACAAAAAAATGACAATGACGTGTAAACCAAAAAAATACTAAAATATGAAAGAGGGCGAATTCATTCTAGATGCGAGAGAATGTAACTTCATCATACTAGTTTATTCTTCAAAATGATAACATCGAGAAACATAGCATGAACAACAATAAAGTTTTCATAGCTAAATGAGATTCACATGACAATACTCCATAGACCATAATTATGTTGAGAGTTAATTGGAAGAAAATTTCCATACACTTTGGTCTTTTCCACTCTAATGCATTGACATTGTCTTTAATACTACACTTTGTTGGGGCCATATTCCATGGGTCATGAATTGAAAATTCTGATATTTTAATTTTTGATTTTTAATTAGTTAGCTACTTTCGTTGACCATGGTTAAGAAAAACTAAAATTAAAAAATATCAAACCATAGAGCATCAAAGATTTTTCTCGCCAAACTTTGATAACAATAAACATTTAGATGTTTATCCCACACTCTATGATCAATACAATAAGATAACATCCCCTTAACATGATAAACAATTACAACATCTTTTCATTTTAAATGTTATGACAGACACTCAACCTTTTAGTGCCCTCTATAGGTTCTTCATCAATTGCCATAAATATTTTAAAATTTGACAAGTTATTTATGGTATTACATAGGAATTGTTTACTACTGTGTTATTTTATAAGTAAAAGAAAATGAAAATGAAATATGATTATATTTAAAGAGTACAAATGACAAGAGTTGTTGAGAATTGGAACAACATTCAAGAACTACAAATAGCAAACACATATACTATATAGTATTTGTGATCCAATAGAAAACCATTTTAGTCTCTTGGGAATGCTATGCTTAGCCTCAACATGGGGATATGGGGATGATGATAGTGACAGTGCTTGCAAAATGGTGGTAGTAGTTTGCTACATGTTCATTGTTGTTTATGTGCCTCTCAGTTTTCTCTCCACCTCATGCTCTCTCACTCTCCCATCACATTATTTAACTTAAATAAAAATACCTCGTTGTTGTGTCCTATATACCTAGCTATTTTGCTTGTTATATGTGATTTACAACATACAGAATTATTTATTGTAACTATAAGTCTAGCCAATGTTTTGGCAAATCTGCTTGTTAAAACTGGTCTCACAACCATTCTTTATAGCACAAAATATAAAAACAAATATGAGCTTTGTAAACTTCATTTGGGTATTATAATTTTTAGTTAGGGGCTATGGTAGGTATTGCAGAGGAGAACATGAAGAAATTGATGATTATACAAGAGACAAAATAAAACCTAAAGGCAAGCGGTGTTGTTATAGTAGCTAGTGGCAAGGATAAGAACAACACGTATGCAGTGAAGTGGGCATAGGAAAAATACAGGCTCAAGGTAGATAGATTGATTCTACTACACATGAAGCATGCTGGAAGTTTGAGGAGATTTTCATTGGTATGTTTGTTAGTAACATGAGCATGAGCATGAATATATATAGTGTTATTATTGATGTCTACATTGTGGTTTGATGTGAAGATTGATGTATAGCTAGCTGGTGAATCATAAGTGATTGAGGTGATGGAAATCCAATATACAGATGCAAGAGTTATGCTCCAATGTACAAAATAAATGTGTTGAATATTCAACTAAGTCTAGAATATAGGTTTTTAGTGCACAAAGTATCAATTTTTAGATCTCCACTGCTTTGCCTTGAAGAATTTTGGTTTGCAATTCTAAGGTAATTTTGGTGTATGTCAGAGGAATCTAAATCCAAATTTTCATGTCTTTATGTCCTTTGGTATCAAAGATAATGATGACATTGTATTGGGTATGCCAGTGATAATGTTACCAATACAAAGTACATGTTAGGATTGGTTCACATTCCACTGCAAAAGAATATCTAGTTATGCGGATTTGAGGGAGTGTTTATAGGTGTCAGTGGCATCTATGATCTAAGTGGCAAGTGTTTTAGAGGTATAATATCAGTTTATGGATGGTTAGTTGGTGTATTTTAGTGTTACTCCATCACCGAAGCCGACCTAATGAGTTTGGGGTTATGCAGAGTTAAAGGAAGTGTTGATCATTCTTATGGAGTTATTATAGGTCCCCTTCGGCCTATTTTGATGCATTACAAGTTTTGAACCAAGGTGCAAAGTGTGTGTTTTTGAATCTTGAGCCGTTAAGTTATGATTATGTACGATACATCTAATTAGGCCGACCTAATTGATTTTTATGGATGTAATGGGTATAAATGTAAGATCATTTTTGATGGTGTAATGTGAAGATAACGTAATGCAATGTGAAGTATGCGAGTATAGTGCAAATGTGATGCAAATGTAAATCAAAGAAGAGTGTGGAAGTTGTTACATTGGTGGTTGTTGTTGCACCAAAAGATCGACTTGTTAATGCCAAATACAACCACCATATTTATACAAGATCCATGGGAGGTGGTTAAGCCATGTCAAGAACCCAAGCATCACGCTACACCAAGGAGACCAAGGGACACACCATATTGTAACAATCCCCCCAATGCAAGCCAGGAGTTCAAAATCGTGACCTCGACTCTTATACCAATTGTTACATTAGTGGTTGCCATTGCACCAAAAGATTGACTTGTTAATGCCTAATACAACTGCCAAATTTATACAAGATCCATGGGAGGCGTTTAAGCCATATCACAAACCCAAGCGCCACACTGCACCAAGGAGACCAAGGGACACACCATCTTGCAATAGAGGTTGTGTAGTGTGAAGTGTGTTGATTTAGTATATTGAGTTCCAATGGAATTGTATCTCCTACATATTGTAGATGCAGTATCAGTAGTTCAAATCTTGGCAGTGAGCCAAACCCTTCTTTCTTGATAGTGATCCATTTCTTCTTTCTTTCTTATTCTATGGACAGTGAGTCCAAAAGGCAGTGAGCCATTCTAAAATATGTTATGACCGGTTATAATATATTATGAGCTAATCCTCATTGTGGTTTTTCTCTTTTTTGGATTTTCCACGTAAAAATATGGTGTTCATGTGTTATGTGCTTTGATGATTACTTTCATTGTTTCTTTCCTTAATACAAATTGAATATTATGTTTCAAATGAATGTTTAAATGTTTAAGAGGTTTTAGAGAATACTAATTCATCCCCCTTCTTAGTATTCTAGGTGTTTAACAATTGGTATCAGAGCTTGGTTCCTTCAATTGGCTTGATTGCTAAGGTAGATCTTGGAGTTGAACACATGGCTACTAGGAGATACCCGACCTCTCCAAAATAAATTCCTATGGTAGGACTTACTAAAGAAGATTTAATTTTTGACATGGAAGGAGAACTCAAATCTACCTTGGATGATTTGGATAAAGTAGAATCTAAGAACAAAGATATGAAAAAGGATCTTAGTGATATAGATGAATGCATTAAGATATTGAGAGAGAAACTCAAGAAAGCTATAGATAGGATCAAAGAGCTCAAGCAATCAAATGAGATCATTCCCAATCCAAAATTGTAGATTAAAGAAAGTAAAAGAGTTGAGGATTGCTTGAATGCCAAACTGAAAGAAAAATTTGAAGAATGTTCAAAACTTGAAGAAGTGGTTGTGACCTTGAGATCAGATCTGGAGAAGGAAAAGAATCAAGAAGACAAATTCAAGCAGATATCTACAATACTTGATGAAATGATTGCAAATAAAAAGAATTCTAAAGACAAAGGAGGATTAGGGTTTGAGAAAGGTGAAAGCTCAAAGACAGATCAAACTCTAAACAAAGCTGAAAAGGAGAATGACAAGAAGAGAAACTTCAAAAAGGTCTGGAACCAAATGAGTGAATTCAAAAGACCATCAATCAGACAACCAAATGTGCAAAGGTATCCATCTCTTAATGGTTATTGTTATTCCTACAATAAGTTTGGACATAAGGATATAGAATGTAGAAGCAAAATGAATCAAAATGCTCAATCTTTTCCTAATTAGTGTTTTACATGCAAAAGATTTGGTTATAGAGCTAGTGAATGCAAAAATCAAATGATGCATGGCTATAACAATGGTATGATGTTTCAATATTTTAATGGCTATTGTTATACATGCAATGGATTTGGGAATAAGGATCATCAATGCATATCTAGAGTAAGTGGAAGTAAGCTTGTTGAAAATGTCAAATTCTACAAATGCAATAAGTTAGGACACATTGCTAAGTTCTGCAAAAGCAAAGATGTGAAACCCTATATTTCATTGAAGAAGAATGATTTGGTAAAGATGTGAGTACCCCTCCATTTTCTTATGTTTACGACAATATATTTTACTTTGATAGACCTTGATACTTTGTTTTGATATATTTGATCGCTGAAAGTAGAGCGATGGTGGATTTATTTTATGATGTCATGATACACTATTTGGTGGTGATTATTTCTGACATGCTTTATGTTAGCATAGATGTTTACTTGAGATGTTATTGCTATATATGCTTATGGTAGATTAATTGATATTTATTTTGTTAGTTCGATGTGATATTGTATTGGTGAGGAGAACGGAGTTGCATCACTCACTTGCGAGTGCCCTATGATTTCTGCGATTTTCTCTTCACGGTGTGTTTGAATTATGGATTATATACATGTATGTTATATGTCTGTTTGCAGGATTGCAGGTACATGACACCGACTCCACCTTGTTTCACAGGTCTGAGCGTGTCCAAGCTCAACTGTAATGTTGATTAGGAGTTAGTAACGAGGTTTTTCCCTAGGCATTCATAAACCTGATCACAATATATTATGGTGGTATGTTTGGTTGTCACGCCTTTGTTTGTCTTGTTATTTGTTATGCAAGGTTTATTTTGTGAGTTTAATGTTAGATGAATGTTCTTTATAATTTAGTGCTTATTTAATTAATTTAAATATTGTAGTTAAAAGTTTCTTATTTTAATTAAATTAATTAAATTAGTGTATTTGGTAAAATAATTTAATCATTGTGATTAAAGTTATTTTATTAAATAAATAAATTAATTGATTAAATTTCCTATTATTGAGTGAATAGATTTAAAATAGTTTAAATGCTTTTGTGTGAATGGGAATTTAAAAAAAAATGTTTAAAGAAAATGAAATCAATTTTTGAATTTTAAATTCAATAAAATAAAATAAATTCTTTATAATTGTTAAAAGAAAATATTTGTGAGTTTGTTAGAAGATATTTTTGATTTTCCATGTGTGTTAGTAAAATTAAATGCAAATTATTTTTGAGGATTTTTCTCAGAGAGAATATTGTCAGAACTCGGAAAGGAAAGAAGGCAGTGCACGAAAAAGAAAAGGAACAGAGAATTGCTGGAAAAATTGTGATTTTTGGGGTTTTGATTTTAAAATGTTGGAAGAAGATCTGGGATTATTTCTGGTTTAGTAATTTGCATCCTTTTGAAAGTGGAGATTGGAAAAAGGGCTTTGGAAATTGTACGCAGCAGGCAAAGCTTTTCTCCAACTGTCAATTCTTCAAACTACAGAAAAACAAGTTCTTTGCTATTTATTTAGTTTTATTGTTGATTTAATTGTGTAAAGTTTTGTTAAATTTGTAAAATTAAAAGATTTCTGGCAGAAGAATATTTGATTGAAACACATTGCTTCACCGGTAAAAATTGTTGAAAATATTTTTTTGTATTGTTACCTCTGTGTAAAAATTTTGAAACAAAAGCTTTATAGTAAAATCGAGAGAGCATCACAGAGTTATTGTTAAACAATAGAAATTCTCAAAGAAACAAAAGAAAAACTCGTAGATTTGAGGAGAAGCACTCAGATTAATTTGAGGAAACAAAGCCTGTGATAAACTATGTTAAATATTTCTGTAGAAAAGATTTTGAGAATTTAGATTGTGAATGAAATCTTCCGTTACGGAAATTGAAACCCTCTATCAAAATTGATAAATTGAAAACCGCAGTATTATTTGATTAAAATCTTCCTGTAGAAAATTCTTTATTAAAATTTGCTCTTTCCGAGCAATCTTTCTGATTTATTGTTTATATATATATATATTTGAAAATATATGTTGAATATATATATGTTTGAATATATATATATATATATATATATACATGATTCGTAAAATTATGTATTGAAACATGTAAAGAATACTCAAATACGTTCTTAAAAATGAGTTTTACGGAAGAAATTTGTCATTACAAAGCGAAATTGGGCATGAAAAAAAAAAGGAATTAAATCAGGTAAAGGCGAAATAGGAAATCGCCCGATTTTATTCTTTTGTTTATTTAGAATAAAATATATTTTTATAAAAGGTATTTGTGGGTGAGGGGCTGCCTCCACGGCCGCCTCATCGAGGAGCAGCGACTGTGGAGGCGGTAGAAGCTACCCACATAAAATGATTACCATGATTGCCAACAGTGACCCATATGGTACATTTGTGAAAACAACCCATTAAACCCTCAATATGTTTATGCCTTATGATTTAAAGTTTCGATTTTATTTTATACGGATTTTGTTTTATACGAATTCTATTATATATATGAATAATATTAATATATATATCTATATATATATATTATATTTGTTGTAAAATTTTATATTTAATTTTAATATATTGAAAATTGTATATATAAACATTCTAAATGTATATTCTTTTAATAGAAGAATGAAATGAATTGTTTTTAAAATAAAATGTTTTGTAGAGAAAGATGATAATTATTTAATTATTATTGGGAAATTGTAGTAAACAATTAGATTCTAATGCATTATTTGTTTGTAAATGAAATTGTATTAAGATAGTATATTTTGGTTCAAGTTGTATCATTATTATCTTGAGATGGCAATCGGATTTAGGAAATCCTAATGTTAGTTAAATAATTGTTTGAATTGCATTTAAAGTTATGTTTTCTTATATTCATGATTGTTTGAACAAATTGGGGTTAATTGAGGATATAATTCTTCCAGATGTAATTACTTGAAAGAGAGTTGTTTTTTATGATGATTCCATATTTTTGAAACAACTAGGGTAGTGCACATAGTTTTATTCGGTTTTGACACCTAGTTATATGAACGGGTTGTGATGTCTATTGTCATATGGTTGGTATTTGATGTTGGTTTATGTGGAATTTGTCTACCCATAGTTAGTGGAATTAGATTCCTTATGTTATTACTAGGGGAGTGGCTCTTTATGAGGGCCGACACACAAAGTGGTGCCAGGGTAACTCATGTAGAGTTAGTTTAATTAGTGAAAACTAAATCAACACATTAAGTAGTCTAAAGCCTTTAACTGGATTAATTAAGCCTCACTGATGGACACAAGGGCTAAATCAAACTTGGGCATGAGTCGAGAAGGCCTGGAATGGAAAAATCGATATCTTGTCATTATGAAATATAATCGATTCCGCAATGGATTGCATGTGGGGCCGATTTTCGTAAGAGGTTACTAGGGTAACCCAAGATGGGGGCTGAAACCTAGGAAGATTCACCTGGGTAACCTATGCAACATTGTGATGACACTCCACCTATAATAACAGTATCCTTGTGAACTTAGTGTATTTGATCCTTTAGTTTTGGAAGCAATGTAACCATTAAGTTAAGTTGGTACTTGTATAGTTTTGTTTTTGGTTTCACCTGTGTCTAGGGTTTGTAGGTTATGTCTAGGGAACCTTTTTACTATCTTCTAGCATGGGGGGTGGGCCTACGGGTACCACTTGGTTGGGTCGAACGTGCACCTTACACCGTTGGGTGCCCAGTTCTTGTTCATGGCGATGAGTACTTCTTGGTTGGAGAGCTCGATTGTGAAAATGTACTTTCTCATTTGTATCAGTGGAAACCTTATTTATGTATCACTCCTCAATTGTAATCGGGGAGAACTTTTGTAACATGTAATTGTACACTTTTGTATGACCTACCTCATTTGGAAATGAGTATTGTAAATGTTATTATAAATGCAATGTAAGAAAGAATCATTTTTGTACATTATACCTTCATTGATGTAATTTATTTGTTAATGAATGTATGCTCTTAAGTTTATGAGAATTAAATACATGCTATGTTTAGCTACTTATGTTAATTATGGGATTTACATGTAGTGTGTCATCGCATATCTTAGGGAATGTTTGCATTAATGAAGTTCATGTATACACTTTTTAATTTTTTATTGCACTATAAATTGAGTCATTTGCAACATTCTTTTAGGTTATGGCGGGGGCATTACAAAGAGTGATCTAGTAAATAAGGCTAATATAGTAGAGACAAAGAAAGATATGGACAAGATATGAAAAAAGAGAGAGGAGAATGAGGTTAAGGATGATTCTGTACCAACCTCTAGTGCAGATGTTTCCTCTAGAAACTAAGAGATTTGGCTCAGGGGGAGTTTTAACAAACAATCATTAAGCCCCTGCCAAATATATGATGTTGATACCTTTAACACATGGATATAAGGTGTAGGTTGATATGCTTAATCTATTGGTGAAAACATTGGTGGAAAATATTATGTTGGAAAATTTTGTGGAGCAATTGAAGGTGATTATGCTATCATAGTTAGGGTTTATCAGCATTTGGTCGAGCTTCAAATCAGTACATTCAATGCATTTGAGGTCATTTCAAAAGGATTTATAAGTGATTACTCATATTTTTTAAGTCATTTACAAACAAGAATTCGAGGAGAGAAAAGTAGATAAGGAGCAAAGTGAAGTGATTCTGAATTCGTAAGTGAAACCCTAGTGACATAGATTCAAAGATATTTACATATTTCTTTACCTCAAGTTTCCAAAGTGTTTTAAAGTGTTGCAAGATGTATACTCCACAAGTTGTCAAGGTTGTAGATCATCCTCGACCTAAATTTAAAAGGAATCCTAATAAATCACAAGAGACAAATATGAAAGGTGCATTTTCACATGTTCCTTATGGATTACGCATACAAAGATGTCAGGATTTACATATATGCAAAATTGGAAGAGTATAACCAGTCTAAGCTAGGAGATGTATAGGTTAATGAGCTTACCAAAGACCATTTTAAATTGAAAGCCTGAGTTCAAGAGCTTGACAGAGAAGAAGCTCAACGTTTGGAATAATTTCCCTATCTTTTTCTATGTGGATAAGTGGATAGGATATTATACATTGAGTAGGATTTATGATAGGTTTATTTGGCTGGATATACCACACATGATCAATAAAGATGTGATTAGGGTTGTAATAGGATTATGTTCTACCAGACCTGTTTTGGCACTCAAATCAGTGAAAAAAGAGATGGTAATGGATTTAACAGGTGCAAAAATATGACAAAAGTGCCCTAACTATCAAAGACATTAAAGATCCTATAATGAAATATGCATCAATGATGATAGGGTACAAGAAATACTTTACAAATATAGAGAACTCTGTTTCTACTACTTCCATTACCACTACATATGAGATGGTAAAGAAAGATGTTGGTTTTGAATTGTACGAGTTGTTAAGGGAACAACTCTTAGAGAATTTGTAGAAGACCAAGGACTCTTGGTACCCCTTCTAGTTTGGGACATTGATCATTTTTTTTAATTTCCTAGATGAGGTTCCTAGAACCAGGAACATTGTATGGTTGAAGGAAATACTAATGGCTATTCAAATAAGAGAACATCTGATGCTCAACTAAGTGATGGAAACACACATAAGAAAGATCATCATGGGGATTCTTTAAGACCTTCCAGGAGAATATGCAATCTAGAGAAAGGATTCCAAAGGGTGTAGTGGAGAAGTATAAAAATGACATTATCTTTATGGTTAACAAAGATTATTGTATGATGGAGGTTTTTGATCCTAAAACTATGTGGATCCTTGAAATGGGATATGAAGTTGTAGAGGATGTAATTGTTGGTATGATTGATCGTATGCTTAGCATGCCTAGAGATACAACTATGGGAAGATATGGAACTTATGAGGAAAAGTCTATGAAAGTGTATATGGAGCACAAAGCAAAAGAAATCAAGAAAAATGTTGAGAAGATGAAGGCACAGGTTGTAGAGATGATGGCCTTGCCAAAGGGCATTGTGGAGGAAGAAAAACATATCTAGTAAACCAGTAGGTACCCAAAGCATAAGAAGGTCTCCTAGGACCTCTACCCCCTCTCAGGTTGTTGCTAAGTCCTCTAAGACTAAACCTATTATTGTAGTAAAGAGAAAATAGTCTTCCCATGCCCTTGCAAAAGAACAAAGTGTTTTGTAGAGGAAGAAGAATTAAAACCACTAATTCAAAAGAGAAAATCTGATGTAACTCAAGAAGAGGCTAGCACAAAGAAAGCCAAAATAGACATTGTGGACTCTGATAGTGATGTAGAGGTAGAAAAGGAGAAAAAGGCATTCAAAATTCATGTGAGAGAAAATAAAATTGAGTTTGCAAAAGGAGAGAAGAATCTGAAAGTTAAGAAGAAGAGGAAGGAGAAAATCCATTCGGTAAGAAAAAATAGTCCTCTAATATTAAATGTATTGTTTAATGGTTTAGTTGAGCATGAAATGTTGGAATAGATAGCTACCTTGTATCCCACTATGGAAGATGCTAATAAGTCAACAATTAAAGAGGCAATAGTTAGATACATAGTAACATTTGATGTTGGAATGAAAAATATTGAAGGCCAATTGTCGGAGGATCTCAAAAGTGCATTATTTGCAAGAAGAGAAAAAGCAATAAATGAAGATGCAAAATTGAAACTTTTGATTTATATAAAGTTAGTTCCTTTTTAGATGAGGACAAAGCTAGATTAGCTCCATTATACAATAAAGAGTTTAGGACCAAGCAAAGGGTCACCACACTTATGAGAATAAATAAAGATAATACAAAGAGGCTAAGGAATGAGACTATTGAGAAGGTTGCAAATTTGGAAAAGGAGTTAGGTATGACTCCAAATAGTGAAATGGATGTTGATGTCTCTTTTCCTAAAGTGAATGTACCGAAAGATGTTCAACGTGAGTATGTAGCTGAAGAGGATGTAAAAAAAAGATGTGAATACTGATGATACTCTTCCGATGGAAGAGAATGTTGCTAAAAATGATAGTGAAATGCAAAAGGAGGATGTAGAAGGAGAGCATAACATACCACCTCTAGACATAAAGAAGAATGTAGAGTAGGAAGAAGAGGTTGTACAGGACAACCCAAAGATATATCCAAGGCACAAAATACAAAAATAAGCCTTCTCCAGATAACCATGATAAATCAGTTGATGATGGGAAGAAGAATGAAGATGAGTTCAGTGATGTTGAAAAGAGAAAAATGATGAAAAATCTGAATATCGCATTGGTGAAAAGGAAAAGGCTTATGAGAAGTCTTCCAAAACATCTGAAGACACCTTGAAGAGTCTATTGGGAATGCAACTAAAATTTCAACTTGTTGTATCAACTCAGTTGTTATAGATTCCAATGCAACAACTTGGGCAATTTGATATGGAAAAGATACCCCCTTGCATAAATTGTAGCTTGGTGATACATTCCATTCCTACACTAGAAAGGAGATCTTACAAACCCACCAGAAAAGTACTGAATTGATAGATGAGGTTGTGAAGGTGTTGTAGGAAAGCTTTGCTAGTGCTAGTGTTGACAATTCCATATCCGTTGTGCAACAATTGAGGCTACTCCTAGACTCTTTCAAAGAATATTCTATTAGGTTATAGGAGAAGCTAGAAAAGGAAGCAAAAAGGAAAGTGAATGAGAAAAGGTTTTGATGTAGAGAATCAATGTCTTCAAGGTGTTCTAAAGACCCAAAACACTGATTTTGAAAAGATCACTTAAACATTCACAAATTTACTTTGATGAAACATAGTTTCCAAAGGCTACCAAATACACCAAAAGTGGCTTCAAAACACAAAACTCTTACTGAACCTTTACCACACCTTGAACAACTTGAATTTTATAGGAAAAATCCAATAAAACTCTCTTTAAACACTGACTCATCAATTCTTTCATTGCTCACACCCAAGACACTTATTTGCTTGTAGTATTGCCAAAGAGCAAAACTAGTCATAAATTTTCAAAAAGATTGAGTTTCCCAAAAATAAAAATAGTTTCTAGGACCCATTAAATCCTTTTTAAACATACTTCAAACTCAAATGGGGTTGTTTTGGAAAGATTAACCTTAAAAATGGCTGTCTCGCAACAATAAGGCCCAATTAGGCCTATTTTTCAAAGTGGCTCTATCAAATCCTACACCCTAACTTTCAAAATCTATCCCAACATTCTCAATAGGTTAGAAAAACTTATAATCAACTACTTTCAATAGGGAGAACACACACAAATTCACCAAAGGACCAAACCCTTGCTTAGGCCAATTTCTTACTTGAAAACATGACGGTTTACTAAAAATCCACACTCCAGGTTTCTAATCTACTAATCAAACCCCCAAAAACTACAATTATAGCCTATACATGTTTAATCCATCATTACATGACCAAATCTAAAGGTTTTCATGCAAAGCTTAGCATCTACCCACCAATTTAAGCAAAAACTCACAAAAATTCAACTAGGGCAGTAATGAAACTTATGTAATTTATCTTCCCTTGCATCTGCCAAGATAATCAAATTGAAAACCAACCTAAACTAACCCATTCCACTGATTTATAGAGATCTAGATTGGTGGAATGGCTGTTTACTTCTTTTTAGACTCTCAAAACCCTTAAAATGAGGGTTTCAGGACAGTTTTTAGAAAATTAACTCTAGCAAGCTTATTTCTCAATGAAAACTTCTCAAATCAAGCTTATTTGAAATATAATAGACTAATATACTAAAAAAAATGAATATTTATGATCTAGTGTTGCTGTATAGGCCGTACAAAACTTGCAAATGATAAGAAAAATGCTATTATGTAGAAACAAGGTACTTTTATTCAAAAACTTCTTCAAGATATCATGTAATCTCGCCTTCACAAGGCTCTTTAAAGATGTTTACAATAGTTTCATAAATTCCCATTTAGTTTCAACTGACCCATTAACTTCCCTTTTCAAAATGACACCTCACATTCCATTTTTTTTTCATTTTTGCAACTTTGCATTTTTGACAACATTACAAGATTTTGCATTTTTTGATAACTTGACTCCATAATCCCCTCAAAACCTAATTAAATGACTCAAATGCATTAGAAAAGGTCCAAATATGACCTTATTACAATCATATCATGATAAAGACTCAAATTTTACAAAATGGCCTCATGGAGGCATAAAGTTCACATGGTGCCCTGCACCAAGTTGGCAAACATTTTAGACAAGTGTGCTACTGCACATAGGAAATTGAAAAAAAACCAAGGATATATAAACTATGTTCAAGAAGCTAAAGTGTTGCTTCAATTTTTCTAGAAGTGGCCCAGTTCCACTAAAAACATTAAGGATGAGATGGAATCTATCGAGTCCTAGATTGACAAGGCATTTGATGCATATGACCCAACTAATGATGTAAATGGAAGTACACAATTAGCTATTGAAAATCTACACGAATAATTCTTCCATCTGTAGGAACAAAAAGAAAAGATTATAGTGCAGTTTGGAAAACTCAAAGACTTGGTGAATGCCAAGTTCACACCCATATCTGGTGCTTTGAATAATGTAGAGAAGGCAATAAAGTTGAATCTGGTGCCCAGTACCATGGATGAAGGTGAATAACTTCTCATGGAATTTGAGACACAAAGTCGTATGCTTGGTTTAACAAAAAAGGATTGGGAGGATGGTAAGAAGGATTGGGAAGCACACCTTGCTAGATTGCAGGTGTCAAATACTAGTAACCTTCCCTCTTCTAGTTGATTGTGAAATATCTTTTTTGATTATGCAAATTTTAGATTTCATTGTATATATGCGAAAGATAATTGATAATATACTAGTGCAAATTTTGATCAGTTTTGATGGATAACCCTGTTAGAGGGAGTTTGTTAGAAGAATTTTATTAAGTTCTCATGTATATATGTATATATCAGTTAGGGGGAGTATGTGAGTAAGTTAGGTAAAATCATGTATATATGAAAGGGGGAGAAGGAAAAAGAAAAGCAAGTATATGTGGATGATGCCAAAGGGAGAAAAGAACAAAAAAGTATGTGTGTGCCCTTTTCCCTTGATGTCAAAGGAGGAGAAGATTTGGAGAATATTTTAGTGCATGTTACCATCAATGACAAAGGGGGAGATTGTTGGAAGTTTGAGGAGATTGTCATTGGTATGTTTGTTGGCAACATGAGCATGAACATGAACATATATAGTGTTGCCATTGATTAACATTGTGGTTTGATGTATAGAAGGTTGGTGAAGCATAAGTGATTGAGGTGATGGAAATCCAATATACCGATGCAAGAGTTTTTCTCCAGTACAAAACACGTGTTGAATATTCAGATAAGTCTAGAATACAGGTTTTTAGTGCACAAAGTATCAGTTTTTAGATATGCATTTCTCTGCCTTGAAGAATTTTGGTCTACAGTTCTAAGGTAATTTTGGTGCATGTCAAAGTAATCTAAATCCAAATTTTCATGTCTTTATGTCCTTTGGTATCAAAGATAATGATGCTAATGTATCAGGTCTACCAGTGACAGTGTTACCAATATAGAGTACATGTTAGGATTGGTCCACATTCCACCCTGAAAGAATATCTATTTATGCGGATTTAAGGGAGTGTTTATAGATGTCAGTAACATCTATGATCTAAGTGGCACAGTTGTTGTATTTTAGTGTTACTCCATCAACAGAGTTGGCCTAATGAGTTTTGGGTCGTGCAAAGTTAATGGAAGTGTTGATTGGTCTTATGGAGTTATTATAGGTCCCCTCTGACCTATTTTGATGCGTTACAAGTTTTTAATTAAGGCATAAAGTGTGTGTGTTTGAATCTTGAGCCCACAAGTTGTACATCTAATTAGGCCAACCTAATTGATGTTTATGGATGTAATGGTTATAAATGTAAGATAATTTTTGATGGTGTAGTGTAAAGATAGAGTAATGCGATGTGAAGTACGCGAGTATAGTGTGAATGTGATATGAATGTAAAGCATAGTAGAGTGTGTAAATTGTGTAGTATGAAGTGCATTGATTCATTATATTGAGCTCCAGTGGAACTATATCTCTGCATATTGTAGATGCATTATCATCAGTTCAAATCTTGACAGTGAGCCAAATCCTTCTTTCCTGGCAGTGAACCATTTCTTCTTTCTTTCTTATTCTTTGGATAGTAAGTCCTCTAGATAGTGATTCCAAAAGGTAGTGAGCCATTTTGTAATATGTTATGACTAGTTATAATATACTGTGAGCTAATCCTCATCTTGGTTTTTCCCTTTTTGGGTTTTCCATGTAAAAATCTAGTGTTCATGTGTTATGTGCTTTGATGATTACTTTGATGATTTCTTTCCTTACCACAAATTGAATATGATGTTTCAGATGAATGTTTACATGTTTAAGTGGTTTCAGAGAATGCTGATTCAACCCCTCTTAGTATTCTGGGTGTTCAACAAAGGACCTTGTTGATACTATTCCAATACCTAGTAAGATATGATAAGCCCACCTTGTGATTGATTAGATATCTTTTGTTCTTATTTTTCAGGTTAGAACACCCATAAAATAGATTAAGAGACAAGTTATGAACTATCAAGTACAAATGTTTGAAGGAATGATTTAATTTAGGATTTTATATGTTACTATAGTTCTTATGTTCAATCTTGAACACCCACCCACAAAGTGACACTTGTTGAGTCGTCATAAACCCCCCTTTATCATTTTATCTGATATAATTTTTATTTTAGTGCAAAAAAATCCACACCCACATTAAATTATTTGTATGATTAATCTTTAGCACTCAAGTCCTCACAAAAACCCTCTTGTGGTTTTATCTGATACAATTCTTATGGTTAGTGTTGAACATGCACACCCACATTAGGATGGTGATAGAGTTTTATTTGATATTATTCTCACAACTATCTTCAACACCTATACTATGATACTGCTCGACTATGTAAACAAAAAGAGATGCCTATTGAATTACCTTTGCAAACCGTAATGAACAAAAACATAGGTTAGTGTGGTAGATCTTTAACATTGGAAGTAGATTGCTAATAACCATTTTGTCTTACATGCTAAGATCAAATCTAGGTTACATTGTATTAAAGTTGGGGATAAGCTTCTATAGATTTCTTTTAAGCCCCTAGAACTCATCATACCTTACATGGCATTAAGAAAATCAATGATGGACAAAATATCCTCAAAGAGATTTTGGAAATTCCTTAGAATTTTTATCAAACATTATGAGAAAGTGTTCATTGCCTAGGAAAATTCTTCTGAAAGGGTGGAATGCCTCCAGTTTGTTCCCAATCATATTTCCTCCTCACAAAAAGCCTTCTATGATAAATTGCTCTTCATTGCTAATCTTAAGGAGCTTGTTCACATCATGTCCAATGAAAAGGATCTTGGTTACGATGGCTTCCTTTGTGGGTTTCATAAGGCCTTCTAGGGTTATGTTGGTGAGGACCTACATAAATTTTATTTTGAAGCTTTCTAATCCAAGTCATTAGGGAAAGTCATTAACAAAGGAAATATTAAATTCATACCTAAGTCTGGATACTCAAAGGATAATTGTAATTGGGGGCCCATCACCTTACTCAATGTATCATATAATATAATTGACAAAGCTTTGGCTTTGAAGGTGCACTATCTCCTTCCTCAAATTATGAGGCTTGAGCAAACCAATTTCATTAAATCTAGATATATTTTAGACTCTTATTATAGTTTGGGAAGGTATTGAATGAGATAGGAGTTCTAAATAAAAGGCTCTTTTCCTAAAAAATGACTTTTCTATGGCCTATGGATATATCAAATGGACCTTTATTCTAGTTATTCTTCATGCTCTATGGTTTGGGCCTTGCTCTATTGGGTTTGTTACACTGCTGTTTGTTGATTCCATAACATGCATTACCATTAATGGTAAACAATCCAATTCATTTGAATTTTTTATATCTATTCAACAAGGTTGTCTCTTGGATATAGCTCTTTATGTGCTAGTGGATGAAGGATTTGGTTATCTCCAAGCCCACTTTCTGTCTTAAGGGTTGGTCAAAGGTATTTCTCTACCTAATTCCTCATACTAGCTTGTTAATGGCCACTTTGTGGATGATTTTTTCCTCACTCTCCTAGAAGAGGAGAAACATATCAAATAGGCCCTTAAGTGCCTAGATAGTTTTTGTAAATTTTGTGAGTCAGTCATTTAGTGGCATACAATTCAACACTACAATTAATCCTTCATCCTAGTGTCCTCCTGAATAAAAAACTTTGGTTCGAAATGGATTGCTTATAGACAAGTTTTTAGATTCTTGGGAATCCCATTCACCTTCCAAGATTCACAAGTACCCTTATAGTAAGTTTTCCTTGCTATAATACTTTTTTTGGCATATTGGATCATGAAACCCCTTTGATGGGGAAATTGTAGGTTTTTTCAAAGATTCTTGTGGATACTCATGCTTATTATTCCTCATGTTGGGCTCCCTTTAATACCTCTCGCATGAAGCTAGACAAGATTCTATATGATTTTCTTTAGGCTTCCTCAGAAAATCACAAGGGATTTCATTGGGTGGTCTAAGAGTTTTTTACCTTCCCCAAGATTCTAGAGGTTTGGGGATTTTATCTACTTAGCACTAGGGCTTGGCTCTTTGTACCAAGTTTATTATCCATTTCCTTCATGTAAATGAAGATTGTAAAATTATTTTTTGGTATTGTATTGCCTATGGAAATATTTCTAGATAACCTAATTGGAAGGGGATTGGGATACAAACCCTTCTCACCATGAAGAATGTAGTGTAGATTCAAAGGGATTTTGTGATAAAAAAATATTTGGAGAGATTAGAAAGCTACAAAACCTTGGATATTTTCAAATGGTTTTGGATTCCATGATGGGATTTCTATTAATTGGATGAGTATCTAGTGGTCCCCCAATATACAAAATTAGGATTGCTTATTGGAAAGACTACATAGGGTGTGTGCCCTGAGATTTCACAAAAAAGAATTCAAACCCTAAAATAACTTTTATCCAAAGGCTCAACGAGTCTCTTGACATGGAATGAAGCTAAAAACAAGTTTCTCCCATGTATTTATGTAATAATCCATTCTAATCATTACTTAATTATATTATTGCAAATGACATTATGAACATTTAATTTTAAAAATACATAACTAAGAAGCTATTTTCAATCATAGCAACACATGTGTCTAATTAAAATGAGTCAAATATATATATATATATATGTATGTATTCAATTTCAATGTCAATTACAATATCCAAGTTGACTTGGCTCATAGGGCCACAAAGTTAATACAATATATAAATTTTACATCAAGGTTACATCATAGACCATGATAATCATGAAAAAATCCAATGTTTCCTCTTGACACTCGCTTCCATTGGTGGATAAGAACATAGTTGAAGTGCTTTACTGCCTAACCACGAAGCTTATGTTTCACCAAAATTCTTCCAACTTGAAGAATACCCGACCCTACACAAAAAATTTAGCAAGAGAAAAATCTGCAAAATGGAATCTGGTGTGTGCCCAAACATCAACATGCATCTCTATCTATGATTTGGAAAAATGCAAGATCTATGCTAGGAATGGAAAAGAGTGTTATCACAAAGTCCATACATACATATATGGGCTAATTGCTTGGCCAAGCGTAAAAATTAAGTTGCAAAAACAAACAATAGGTTTTGGATAAAGCAAAAACCTATACTCTCTGAACTCCATTTCGACACTCGTCCCATAAGGTAACTTTCACAACATAGTATATTCCTTAGCAACTTTCTACCCTCTAGCAAAATCTACACTAAGGTGCTATAGTCTAATTAGGTGTTGCTATTATACTCAATAAAAGAATATTCTTTACACACATATCTATGGAAAAGTAATTCAGTCTACTTATTTTCTCAACTTAATAAAAATTAGAAAATGATTCAAATGGAATTGATCAATACATTATCCATTCATTTCAAGCACAAGTCACATGATTACATTTAATGTAATTCAGTATTCATTTAAGAATAAATAGATAAGTAACAAAAGAAGGTATGTCACAAGTATGTGTATGTACGTAGACGAAGGTCTATGTGCATACACATATATGTGCCAACTTAAGTTATTCATTTGTGTATACATTCTGAAATAAGAACCATTATATTAGATTGCTTCCATTCAAAATAATGTTGTAGATTGACATATCATTTTTCAGTAATTCAATAAGTAAAATTTCCTTTCAAGAAATGAGAACATATCTGTTTGAACAGTTCTTATATACTATTATGCTGTTAGTTTCAAGACAAGTTAT
>VDFB02191322.1:0-14192 GCA_007258455.2 Sequoia sempervirens
ATAAGTATTCAAAGGATATTCCTCAGGAAGACATCCCTAGATACCCTTTGGTTGGGAAGGGCTTGACAATTTGGGCTACTCTCAAGAAAGGTGTTGTGCTGGTCAAAGATGGCTTATTTTGGATCTGTAAACATGGAACAGAGGTCCACTTTTGGATAGACTCTTGGGATGGTTATCCCCCCATTATCACTTAGTTTCCTCACTTGGAAACCCTTAAGTAGAGGTTTGGTGATGTGGGATGGTCGAGGGTGAGCGACTTTAAGTTTTTTGATTCTTAGGGACAGCTAATGAGTGCTAGGTGGAAGAATCCAGATGAGTGGCTAGTGGTGGGCATGGAGGAGGAGTGTGCAGTGTTGCATAATATTCTTTCTGGTAGGTAGTGTAGCTCCCTTATGGAGAAGGATGTTCTTGTGTGGTCTCCCAATCAAAAAGGTCACTACACTGTTGCTTCGAGTTACCAAAGGCTGCTCTCTCAAAGGGTGAAGGGGGTGGAGGTGTCTTGGTGGAAAAGGGTTTGGAATAAGTTTTCTTGGCCAAAGTGCAACTGCTTCGTTTGAACTTTGGCTTGGAACAGGTGTCTAACATGGGATAACATTTAGAAACATGGGTTCCACGGTCCCTCTCGGTGTGTTCTTTGTGGGAAAGGTAAGGAGGATACTCCTCATTTATTTTTTCAGTGTCCTTTCACTTTGCAACTTTGGCACTCTTGGTGGGGTGTTTAGAACAGTCCTTGTGTTCATGCCCCCTCCCTGGCAGAGTTCTAGATTAGTTTGGAAAGATCGCCCTCATTGGCTCCCTTTTTGCAAGACACATGGCATGCTAGGCCTATTTTCTTATTGTGGCAAGTCTGGCTAGAAAGGAATAGGAGGATCTTCAAAGGGGAGCACTTGTAGATACAAAAAGTCTAGTTCAAGATCCTCAGCATGATTTAGGAGATGATTGAAGTGAAGGGAGATGTGGTGTTTCTGTTGGAGAGAAGGGATGTAGAGATGGTGGCTAGGCTGGGCATCCAAGGGTTATCCCTAGCTTCTACTTGTTCTAAGAGAGGTAGGCAGTTAAGGAAATGTGTTCAGAGAGTGGGGAACTAGCAACCCCCCAGGTGGGCACTTTGAAGGTAAATACTAATGGTTCCTCCAGGGGTAATCTAGGACCAGCTGGAATTGGTGGGGTTGGCAGGGACTCTTCTGGATCAGTGTTTTTTTATTTTCTATCCATAAGGGTTTGCAAACTATAAACCTTATGGAAGGATTGGTGATTCTTCATACTTTGGAGTAAACCTATGAGATGGGATAGCATCGAGTTATTTTTGAATTGGACTCTAAGGTTCTGGTTAACTTACTTAATCAGAAGAACATGTCAGATGTTAGCTGGAAGTTGGCAGTGACGGTGCAACAAATTCTACAGATTGGTACTCTGATGGAAATGGTGTCTTTTGTCCACATTCTAAGGGAATGGAATAGGATAGCTGACTATTTGGCCAAATGGGCTTCTAATCATTTGGAGGGTTTGCAGATTGATGAATGGGCTCAGATCCCCCAGGAGCTCCATCTAGACTTTGAGATGGCTCTTGCTAAGGACAGTGTGGGTGGTGGTTGATTTTGTCTTTTGTTTTATTTGTTCTTTTCAGTTCCTTCAGGCTTTGTCCCTAGCTTGGTTGTAATGCTTGATTATGTTCATCAATTAAGTTTTTACCCCCTTTTATTAAAAATAAAAAATAAAAATGGTTCTTAAAGTGGAAGGATCCTTGTAAGAATAGGAAAGAATACGGTGCTCACTTTGGCCTTTGTTCATACGCTCGTGACCATCTTGGCCTGACCTGGATGCTGAGCTTGGGGCGTGCATGTTAAGGTTGGTCTCTGGATATTTTTCTCTGTGTTTTTTCTATTCAGGGGGGATTTATTGTGAGCTCAGGGGTTTGTATCCTATTTCTTTGGTGCATGATTTCTTTCAATGTTTTCTACTTTTCTTTTTGTAAGTCTTTACTTCTCCATTCTGCCAATGGGTGAAGTTGTGGGCTTGGCTTTGACTGTGTGTTGTGCGTGGGTGATTCCCTTTGCTTGGGCCTTGATTAGGCATGTTGGGTGGTGTTTAGGATGCCTGCCTTTTGGGGTTTTCTTGGCCATGGGGTTTTGTACTTTGTGTGCAGGTGTGAGGGAGTGTGTGGGTTGGATGTTTTCTGTAGGTTTGGTGGATTGGGGTGTGAAGTGGATAGGTCTAAGGGGAGTGGGTTTTTTTTGGTAAGGGCTGCCAGTTGGGGCTCTTATGGCTCTGAAGGATGGGGTTGATGAGGTGTTGAGGGATGAAGCAATGATGGAGGAAGGTGAAAGGGCTCACATTCTATCTTCTCCTGGAGTGGACTTGTCTAGGATCAGGGTGTTTAAAGTGAAAAAAATTAATGGATGTCTGGAAAGGGCTCAAGTGCGACCGGTGGTGTCGATTCAAAATGAAGCAGTTGTCTAGAGGATTTAGAATATTACAATAAGAATGTTTTAATCTATAAGTTTTTGAGGATGAGGGCTTCTCTACCTTTCCTCGATCCTTGGATTTGGAGGACATGGAACTCGGAGGGGGATTTTGAGATTCTAGTAGCTATGAAAAATTACTTCTTGGTGGACTTCTCTTGTATCTAAAATTGAAATAGGGCTTTTGAGGGTGGTCCATACTTTTATAATCAGGTTGGAATGTTCATTAAACCATGGAATGCAAGCTTTAATTCAATGAAAGAGTTGTCATCCAAGGTCCCGATTTGGGTTCGCCTTCCTTGGTTGCCACTTGAATGTTGGAGGAGAGATATACTGTAGTCCATTGCCATGTCCACAAGCTCTTGGTGCGGGTAACTCAAGTAGTGGAATGGCTCCATCAAATCCAAGGTTCAAAAAGGGAAAAGGGCCCATGCAGGGGGTGACTCCGTACAAGGATGGGTTTGTACCTATTAGATCTCGAAACAAAAACTGAAGTCAGAAGAGGACTTTTCAGGATAGCCATGAGGAGGGGATACTTAACAGGTTTGATGTGTTGGATGACTTAGTTCATGAGGAGGGGGTATCTCCTGACATACATGTGGGCGCTCCCCCTCTTACTGCTCATAATATTGAGCCTATGGAAGTTATGTCTTTAGTTCTTGGCCCTATGGAGGCTCCTAGGGAAGTGAAGGATTCTTTGGTTCCCTCCCCTAAAGTTGGGCTTGGGGACCCTTGTGTGTTGGCTAGTACTTCTTTGGTCTCTGCTGCTATTGATGCTAGCCCTGCTGGAGGTTTGAGTTCTAGAGTCTCTAGAAAGAGTAAAACATCTACTTCTTCCCCTATTCTGGGTGTACAACAAAGGCCCCTAAAAGAGTGCATTTGGCGATCGCCTATTATTTCCGAGACCGGATTAGTAAAGAGATATTGCAGAAGAGAAGCCGCCATGGCCCCTGTTGTTTGGAACACCACACGCGGAATCACGAATTTGGAAGCCGATTGTGCCGTCCAGGGTAAGAATACGTCGCTTATGATGCAGGCGGGCTTCCGTGACGTCTCTGCCATGACCTGCTCCAGCCACGCTTCAAAGGGCTGGGAAAGCTTGTGCGTAGAGGTAAACAGCAAGTGGCCCTCGGTGTGGTTAAGAACGTCAAGGCTTTCGCAGGCTGGGGGAAGACCAGGGATGGGCGGGAGAGAAAGAGCAACAAAATGAATAGAGGATCCAACCGCCTGCGATTGCAATTTGGAGGCATTGGCGGTGGTGGTGAGGAAGCTGACGGTGAGGCCTTGGGATGTAAGCATCTTAGCCAGGCTGAGGAAGGGAATGAAATGGCCCTGCGCCATGAAAGGAAACATCACTACGTGTTTACTTTCTTTACTTTCCGCCATTGCAATATGCTCTGCTTCGCCCAACAGATGATGTTTGTGCAGCCTTCTTAAGGCCAGATTTGATATAACTTTTTCATTTTTACTTTGTTGAATTTTGAGGTTATAACTGTTGCACAGGTTTATCCACCTCACGTAACCAAAACAGAACGTGATTATTTTTTGGTGTTTTCTGCGGGCCAGCCATGCCCCATCTATAAGGCCAGATTCGCCAGTCCGATATGTTTCCCGAACTAGTGAGGTTACAAATGGGGAATTTTTTTTATTTTCTGTTGGCCTGACATGTTTGTTTGCTCAAGCTGGATTGTGCCTTGATTCACTTATACAACTGGACAACATGTCTTTATTTATTTTTTGGCCGGCGGTGCGGCTGGACTTTACCTATCCCCCTTATGTAAACCGAGGTGCATATTTCCTAAGGAAAAAAGAACGCACAAGATATAAATACGAGCAAAGGCATTGGAATTTTTTATATATTTTTTCAAATAATAAAAACCTACAACCACAGGCATAATCAGGTTGAAATTTCAGGCTTACAATGTATCCACAATTTTGAATCGTCAAAATTTTCTCCGTGGACAAGAAGTACTAAGGATATAGAGAATTTAAAATTCGTACCCATCACAAACATCATTTCATTTCTATTGCGCTAAATTTCAAATTGTTATGTCATTTAAGGGTCTATTGACAATCAAAGATACGATTTCAATTTCTTAGTTCATTTTGAACAGTTCGAATCTTTTAACTATTTTTTTGGTTTTGTTTTAGAATTCAACAAGCTTGGAGTTAGACATATAATTCTTTTACTAGTTTTTTTGGTATAATTCTTTCGCATGACATATCGTATTGTTGGACAATTCGCCTTCTCTCTCATTTAAATTTTGTTTAATTTTCTATACTTTCAAGGTGCAAATTATTTTTAATATTTGGAAAGATAGAAATACAACACTCTAAGCTTTGACTTTCATACGTGGCTCATCTAACATTACACTAGTTTTGCCAATAGGGCCCACCTATTAGCGTGATTTTAGATGAGCCAGCTAAACAAGTTAAATCTTAGAGTGTGTTGTTTAAGCTAAGATTCTTATACAAATTTAGGTGCACACTGGCAAAGTTGCGCTAGGAGTTGTGTATCTAGAAGAGCTTTTATATCATTAGGGGTAATAATCCTTGCATGGTTTACAAAGTTCCAATCCATGCTTCCTTCCTGCCTTGTGGGTACAAATATGATCACAATCAATCTATCAAATAAGATTATGGATCACAATTGCAAGTCTCTCAATTGCAAGATTTCAAGGATCACACCTCAACGAATGGTCTCAACCCTTTCAACCACCTTCCATCTCTTCTCATAGTCATTGTTCTCTTGGATAGCTAGATTCTAACAAGTTTCCTCGCCTCAAGATAACAATTTTCCATGTTTGTGCCCAACAACCTATTGTAGATCAAGAGGAGAAAGGTGCTCTAACTATCTAGGAACCTACTAATGATGGTACTATCCCTATTGATGTATATGGTAAACCTAATGATTATGATCCCATCCAACCAAAACCGCTCTTGTTGCTTAATGATTTTCTTTATGTTTATTTTTTATCAAGGTCTACTTTTTATTTATTTCCATCATTAGTTTGGACCTCCTATCCAGACTACTCTTGTTGATTAATGATTTATTTATGTTTACTATTGATCAAGCTCTACCTTTTGTTTATTTCCATCTTTAGTTTGGACTTAATCCTACCTAGACTTTTAAGGTGTGTCTTCCTACTACCCACCTTAACTTTTTAAATAGTGTATCATTATATTTTATTAATAAAACTTTATATACACCTTATTCATTAAAAAAAGTACAATTAAAATCATAATATAAACCACAAAATGTTAGTAAAACTTGATAGCTTGATCTTTCTCCACAAACATTATCAATTATCTTGATACAAACAAAAGAAAAGATAAATATATAATAGATTTACCAATATAACAACCAAATGTACAACAATTTCAAAATAATCATACAAATTTAACTAAATATTTTAATACATTTTCCAAATATCCATACTATTAATTCCCATAACTTTACAAAACTAAATTCTCCTCACTCTCTCAAATTCCCTTCCTTTTTTATTTTATAATTTTTTTCCTCTTCATTTCTATTACATACCTTCTCTCATGGAGAATTTACCTCCACAAGTATGATTATGAGCTTTGATTCATTTATCATGCATCGGCTACAATTTTTCATTTTAGTCAATCATCTATTTATTTATGTTAAATAATTTATTTATTACTTTACACCCTCAAAATCTAACTTGTACAAACATTTTTTAATATAAAATAAAATTTATGAAATTATTTATTTATTAATTATAAATATAATAATATGTTGTTGATAGACAATTATATTTACAAAGAAACATATTTTTAAATTTTTTTTCCATTCAAAGTCACATTACTCAAGTTTAATTCATTTGTGTTCTTATAAAGCTCATGATTGACTATCATATAATCCATAAAATATTTTAATAACAAAATTATTGTTTTTAAACTAAACATAAAGGCTTTTAATCATAACTATGATTTAGAAGCACCATCCTTTAAAAAACTAATTAAAAATAGCAAAGATGCCATTAATTGACATGAAACAGCAAAAGATATCATATAACTGAAAGTCAACAAAACTATTCACTTTTTTCATTTTAAAAACTTTAGACGCCATTTTTGACATTGTAGAAGATAAAACAAAAATCTCAAAATTGTATTCTCGTCCTGCACAGTAAAATATATTTGCATTTGTCTCTTTCAGGACGCTGGCATTTGTTTATGCTTTCATTGAAAATTAAATAAGTCCTTTTTCACACGCATGTGGAAACAATTTTTAAAAATGTACTCTGATCTGTAAATTTGCTTTTATAAAAATTAGTGTTCACAAGAGACATGATTCCCAATGTATAATAATTTGTTTGGATTTAAGCGTGTAGTTATTTTCGTATTAATTAAATATGGATAGTTAAATATAAATTAGTTATTTTATGGTTAAATAGTATATTAATTTTTAGTGTTTTATAGGTAGTTATTGTAATCAGTTTTATTTAATTGATTATTGTCAATTATATCTTATTATTTTATGATTTTTAATTTATATTGTTTTATATACAAATTTATACTTTGGAAAGTCTATATGTAATTTTTTTAACAAATGATATTTTAAAACAATTATCAATAATCTAATTGGATAATCTACTACTGCTTATTCTCATGGACTAATATTTTAATTCTTCAGTCAAGTTTACATAAGTCAAAAAGAAAGGATAATAATTGTAGTACACATTATTTTTTATGCAAAATATTTGTACAATGTATATACTTCTAGCCTAATGATAAATTTTAATGGGTACGCCGAAGAGTTGTGGAAGGTCAAATAGTTTTTTCCTTATGAAAAGCAAATTACTGTTATGAACTGGATTGAATTGCATGTCAATTTTGTTATGAAATTTTGTTTTATGCGAAAGTTATTTGTATTTCCAACATTTCAATGAAAGGCTAAATGTTAGAACACTTATAGTAAAGCATCAGCTGCAGGAAAAATGAGTATAGAAGCATGCTAACTTGAACATGGGCAATTAGTTAGTATGAAGGTTACCTTCATGAATGTTTTGAAGAATAAATTAGTTTAAGGGTTTAAACTATTATTATGTTCAAAACCAATTGAAATGGAGCATAATTGCAATTGTTTTGGAATTGAAGGTTATAATGCACAAACACAATGGCAAATTAATTCATTGACTTACATGTATATTCAAACTACTTGCAGTCCTCAATTACTAATCCACCCATCCAATCCATAAGCCCAGACTCAATTCCACAAATAGAAAAAACAAAATTTCACTGAACAAAGAATGTGAAGAAATCAATCAGGTATAACACATTCCTAATATAGACACTAATCAGATTGGATATAGGTATGAATACGTAATCCATGGATTGAATCTATAAAATCAAATAAACTCAGACCAAATTCTAGAATTTAAAAAAAAAAATCCACGCCCATCTCAACAAATAATTAAAATAAGGTGGATGATCTACCGGAAGTCAAATCTATACCCAATATCATAATAATAATAAAAAATCCTGGCATTTCCCTAACTAAACAGACACCCCGAAGAAATCAATTATCCATAACATGGAATTCCACTGTTTCCCTCTCTAAGTTGTACTGTGTTCTTGAAAAGTAGCAGACCAGAGGCTGCAATGCAAGAAGAGAAAAAGAGGAGGAATTTTTTTAGATTGTGAAAGAGAGCATTTGGGGGCAAGAAATAAACGAGGTAGTGGCTCTTAAAGTCACAATCTATTATGTCAAAGGAAAGCTATATAAAGGAATAGAACAAATCAATTCCTACTGCTGTTGGAGACAACTTATCAGATTCAAAGATTCTCTGTTTAGAAGCTCTAAAGTTGATATCATATTTATAATTGACTATGCTGCTATAATTGTGAGTCAAATTTTATTTAAAAAATTGAACTTCTTTTATTCACATTGTTTACATAAACGATAAATTGCACATTTGCAACTCCTTTACTCTTTTTTGTACTACACTTTTCAAATATTAATTTTACTAATATTTACAAAGTCTGGAAAAACCACCGCCAAAACCCATCAGCCTGTCCCCAAAACTCAGAGTAACACTGTTAAAAACATAATTTTGACAAGCCATGCATATGTGGTAGACTTGCAAACTTGCAAAGACCTGAGCTGAACCAGCAGCAACAAGCTTTGCTAACTTCAGTCAGTCAACTCACACGTTTTGACAGAAACCTAAGAGTCTTCTACATTTCTGTGTTTTTGGTAGAAATTGTCTGACACTCAATCAATCTCAGACCACCTTGTTTCAAAAAAGTCAAAAACATTATTAAAACTCCTAAACACTACAATTTAAAACACTCATCATCATTTTTAGCATTCATAAATTTAGCAGCAGCTTCTTTAAATTTTTAAACCCTCAACAATTTGTTTAATTTATAAATTATCTCAAATTCATTTAATCATGAGCACTTTCTCCAATTGGGTATCTGCTACATGTAAGACACTAACCTGTTAATTTAAATTTAAATTGAGAGGAGTTGCACTTTCGATACATGTCATTAATGTCAGGCTTAGTCCCAAAACTCTGTTTTAGTCGATTTATTAACCGACTTTTAACTAACAGTGTTTTGTGATGTTATTGTTGATGAACTTCTACTATAAATGGAAAAGCCTACTATTTTGATTTACTCATTTAATGTATTCTTGAAGAGCTGACTCTGATGTTCTAAATGGTACTACATTGAACCCATAATTACAGCTTCTCCAAACATGTGGAAACTGAAAAACTTGTTTGTTGAACATCATGTATAATTGTTCACTTCTTGCACTAGCATAGTTCCCATTTTTGGAACATGACAAATTTATGAAATGACTTTCGGATGTAAAAAAACTTAATTTCTAGTTTTAGTGGATGTACAAAAGTACAGAGGACAATACAGGACTGAACTCTTGGCAGAGACCATTCATATCTATTTTGAAAAATGTTCATTCATGATTCATAGTCATAATGATTTAATCATAAAATCATATTTGCAGACTGGACTTCTGACGATGTGGTAAATAGGAAACACTAGAAGACAAAATTAATATTTTCATACTGGACACACCTTGACCTCATCCAAACATATGAGGAGAACAGCATAATAGAAATTTGCTTAAGAAAATGCTAAAGCAACCTATTAGTATTATAGGGAATTACATAATACATCAAATTGTAGTGACATGTAATAAAGAAACCAGAAAATCTAAATACTAACGACAGATACTAAAATAGTCCCCAAGTGGCATCGAATCAAAATTGGCCTTTAAGAGATTCGAATTTGGTTGTCCAAAAGTACAACCTTACACTTACTGTTTTAACTTAATTCCTCTACATTTATCTGTTCTTCCTAATGCAGGCTGTCTAAAACTGTTGTGCTGATGTTTTTGTGTGGATCCATTCTAGGAAATCTGCAAGAGGGAAAGTGCATCCATTCTCACATCCTCAGCTATCATTTGCAGTGGGATGTTTCTGTGGCTATTGCTCTTGTAGGCATGTATGCCAAATGTGGCTCTATTGATATTCATGCCAAGTGTTTGACAGAATTCTCTTAAGATAAAGAGATGTAATTGCATGGAATGCTACGATTGCAACATATAAAAAGCATGGGGACGTGAATGAGATGTGTAGTCTTGTCAGGCACATGCCCAATCCCACCTCTGTCAGCATCATCACTTTACTTTCTGCATTTCTGGATGCAGGCTTTCTAAAACAGAGCAAGCTCATTCATGGGTATGTTATCAAACTTGGTTTCCATACAGACCTTAAATTAGGTTGCATACAGATTGCTCTCTAGGTGTTTGACGAACTATCAGAGTATGAAAGAGATGTGGTGTCAGAGAGCTCGATGATTGTTGGGTTTGCATAAATTGGGCAGCCTGGAGAGGCCTTGACTTTGTTCTTTCAGAGGCAGCAAACAGCTATACAACCTAACCGTGTCAATATACTAAATATTCTCCATTCAACTCTTGCTTCAATCTATTTATAACAAACAAGAAAGTAAATTTAAGTGACTTACCTACAGATTCTCTACAAATTGTGTCGAGCTGTCAATGATGCCAATGGGAGAAAATGGGCGTTGTCTAGTGTTGCTGCTTAATCTTGCTGCTTCAATCTATTCATAGTTAAGGGGCGGAAAGAATTAGCCGCAGGGGAAGGAGTAACAGCAAGAGAAATGCGACTTACCTTAGGATTCTGCACAAATATCTGTTGATGTCATTGATAAAAAAGAAGGTAAGGAAACTAGGGCAGATATTAACAAAGGCCAGATATTTTGGAAGGAGAGTTAATGCGAAATTATTATTTCTTCTCTCTTGTTTTTCCTGTTCTTTGTGCGGCTGGCTCTATGTATTAATTTTTTCTTTAGATTTCCTTTGATGATGAATCCTGTACACAAGGTCATGGAGAGCAGATTCAATAAAGGCAAGTTTCACTTCTCTTAAGGTCCTTGTTTGTGCTCTTTACTACATTAGTTGCCATGCTGGTACCTAATTTTGCAGATTTTTTGTCTCTGGTGGGTAGTAGTGTTTGTTGTGCTCTTGGTTTTGTATTTCCTGCTATCTTTCACATGATTACTGTAGGAGGGATTACCCTAAGATTCAGTTGCTTGCAGATGTTCTGATCATCTGTTTTGGCACCGTGTTTGCTGTCCTAGGGACTATTTTTGTTTATCAAAGTTGTATTATATCTTGCCATGTGAATTGATTCTTATTGAACATATAGTGCAACTATAATGATTAATGATAATAATGATAGTGCAGGCAGTGTTAAACTTTACACCTGAAGCTTTTGTATGTTTAAAGGACTCCCTTTAATTGTTTTTTTGGATAGGTTAATGGTGGGTTCTATAGGTTAATGGTGTTAAACAATTACATACAGGCCTAGAGCCACAAAATCCAAGAAGCCAAACTAGGAAACCACAATAAAAACAAAAACCACAGCCAGGCTGGGAACACAAACATAAGCAACTACAAAATATTAAGAAGCATAAGCTACTACAAAAGCTAAATTAGAAGGAACAGGAAGAGAACCATCCTCGAAAGACTAGGGAGATGCCGGAAGGTTGCAAAGACTGGAGAGATCCAAGCAATCATTACAAAGGATGACCTGAAAATTGTCTACAGACAGAGCTAAGACCTGGCAGTATAATGCCAAATCTACCTGCCTTTTCTCCAACACCAGCAGAGTGCACTTGCTACCTCCCATCCCTTCCATTTGGGGGAAAGAAAATTTCCCTTATTCCAATTTTTGAGGACCTTTGTTAGAGCGCTCCCCAAGATGTAGAATTTCATTTTCTATGAAACTCTGATCAAGAATCCAATCTCTAGCTGTCATTTCTGTAACTCTATTGCCTAGCTTCACAACAAAATCATCTGTGATGGATACCCATGTGTGGCACACCCGATAATTTCTCAGACCTTTTTCGTGCAGGATATCCTTAATGTAAGAAAAGAGTAGGACATTGTCCACAATGTTGAAAATCCATCTCAGGCTATGGTCTGTAACCATGCTATTGTAAGGCATATCTCTACATGTTTTTCTGCTTCTCATTTTCAATGGCAGACAGAGAGAGGTTTGCATTCTACAGAATGCACAATGGAGCTGCCAAAACAACTACAAACAAAAGCACAGGGAAAAAATCAATGTGAGTGTAAAATGAGTTGATGGAGAAGCTACGCAAATGAAGCAAATGATGGAGATGAGTGTGGTGGCGGAAAACTTAAATTATAATCATAAACCTAAAGATAGAAAGGGTTAAATTAGATCACCATCCACAACCAGACACAATTGATTGTCTAAGCCGTAGCATATCTTGCTATGTGAGTTGATTCTTTTTTGGAAAATTTAGATAATATTTAAAGACTACCTGAAAATATGTCATTATGTTTGCTGGAAATGTACAAAATGGATTTGTTGAAAAGGCTTTATTAGAAATAAACACATTATCTTAGTCTAGAATTTATTACCTATCAAGAATACATTGAAGATAAGTCAGCTATTATTTTAATCCTATGAGACTTCCATGCAAAGGGACAATTCACTCTCAATCAAAACAATGTTCTAATCAATGTAAGTTGTATTGAACAATGATCAATATATTGTATTACCAAGTACAATCATACTCGACTGTCAAATAGCATATTCAAAGACTACAAAAAAAAGAAATTGAATTGATTACTAACTATATATTCTTTCTTGCAGCTAGCTTCCTTCATGTATTGAATAAAAAAATTGTACGTAATGTTTTTTCGATTTTTTGATTTTCAATTGAATAAGAGCATGCAAATTGCAACAGTGCCACAAAGTCTCTTAGTGACAGGTAATGATATGTTTGTTTCCTTGCTTATGCTGTCTTTTCTCATTCTATTTTAAATACTAGTTTTTCCAATCAATTGTTCTCAATTTAGACATTACTGCTTGTTATATGATTGCTTATGTAGTAGAACAACATCGTCATAGCCATCTTCATATAAATTATGCAGGAAGCAAGGGATTGCACATATTGCATTGGGAAACAAAATTGCGAAGTAATGGATCCCTCTTGTTTGAGAATGTCCCTGACTTCTAATGCGGAACTACTAGAAATAAATCTCCCTTGTTTGGGAGTGTTTCTAACTTCTCGTGTGGAACTACCACCTATGCTGAATGATCCAAAATCAGGACTTGCATTTTATCTATGTAATGGACCTAAATGCAGACTTCAAGCATAAAATTACTTATTAAGACTGGTTATGATTGTCAACCAAATAATCACTTTGCTTGACAATATATAGCATAAGAAAGTGCCTTATATGCTGTACCAATTGTGTAATCATGTTCTCCTTTGCCAGATATTACGCTTTGGGTTCAAAATGCTTGTTCTGTTCTTTCTTTACTTTTTGGGGTTTTTTAAAAATCATGCTACAAGTTGTGGAATAATCAAGCAAGAACAACTACATTTTAAATCTTACATGCAGGGCTTATAATGTCACTTAGGCATAGATTTTTCTGAGCTATGATTCTGCTGTTTTAAAGTGTTTGATATGTTTCTCAGATTGTATAATAATGCAGGTGCAAAATCAAAAGTGTCAACTCTGTTGAATCAATAAACATAGAAGCAATAGAATATATGCACTAAACTTGGACTGGGAAATCTTCATTCTGCCTAGAAATAGTTTTTTTTTTTGGCTTGAAGCCATCCCAAGATCTCCTCAAATTCTTCTCTTATCATCTGGTAGGTACACTCACTTGATTTGAGATATTAAAATGTGTATGTACACATACTATAAAGAGCTGGGTATACATGCATGCACAAACTAAATAGATCTGCATATTTGGAGTATATGAAGTTCAAACAAACTATATCTCTAGGTATGTATACACGTGTATATACCAAGATTTACAGCATGTAGGGTTTTTGTTTTAGGGATAGAGAGGATGCCTAGCAATTTCAGTTAAAAATGAAGAATGGGCAGTAGCAAAAGTCCTAGACCTATCATTTGCTAGACTGCAAGTGGCAGGAATCCAAATGCCCTTTAACATATTTAATTTGGAAAGATTTTTTTGAGCCTAGTTTTAGTTTCAAGTTTTTTTGATGTTTCTCCATTCATGTAAGAATAAGAATAATCAGTTGAGAGATTCAAACCTGAGACAAAAGAGATACGAATAAGAATATGGTTGGTATTTAATTCCTACCATCTTTTGTGAGAGTAGATAGTTATTGAACACCAAACAATTGAAGAAAATTATA
>VDFB02191323.1:0-17955 GCA_007258455.2 Sequoia sempervirens
TGAGATGGAGCAAGTTCCAACCCCTTTTACTTGATGTGTAGAGTCATCGCCAATTGTGACATCTTCATCAGATTCTTCAGTCATAGTGTCTAAGTGTTCTCTAAACCCTGTGATGTGCCTCAAAGAACCACTATCAATCACCCAGTTGTTGATATTGTTAGATACTTGACTAGATAAGGCTGAATAGAACACAAAGTTTTCAGATTCATGATCTGAATTTGACTTTCCTACTTTGGCAAATGATGCTTGTTGCTTAGATCTGTCAGGGCACTTCATTGCATAGTGGCCATATTGATCACATCTAAAGCATTGTACTTGAGAGATGTCTTTCTTTTTAGAGGATCCCTTTCCATTGGAATTTCTCTTTCTTTTAAAACATCCTTTCTTGTAGGAGTTTTTCTTATTCCTTTTATTAGACGATGTGTTGAGAACATGAATATCTTCATCTACGTTTTTCTGTTTGTTTTCTTTTGAGGAGAGCCTTGTTTCTTCTTGAAGGCAGTCATTTCTTAGCCTGTCAAACTTAGGGAGTTTGGATCTTGCGCTTATTCCTTGAACAAATGACTCCCATGAGTTTGGTAGGCCTCCTAGTGCAATTAGAGTTAGTTCTTTGCTATCAATCTGATATCCAATTGTGGATAATTGATCTCTCAGTTCAATAATCCTCATGAAGTATGCATTAATGGACTCTCCTTTGTTTATTTGAGCATTGTTGATTTGCCTTTTTAAAGCAAGAGTCCTGCAGGTGTTGTTGATCTAATAAGTTTTCTCAAGACATTTGAACATATGGTATGCAGTTTCATGTTTTGCTAGGATGGGCACTATATGATCCCCTTTGCATCTACAAGAGATTTCATGGCCTTTTCATTGTTTTTCTACCCGGCCAGAGTTTTCCTGGGAGTTCGAGACTTGGTTCCTCCAAATTTTCTCTCACAAGTGGTCTAGCTTATGTTTCATAAGGATGTCACTTGATTCAATTTCCATGATGTAGAGGTATGCGCTCACATAGAAGCGATCTTCAAATCTGATCACACTTGACATTATGAAGAATGTGAATAAATTCGATTTTTAGAAAATACGAATTTTCTGGAGCAAACTGTTATTAGATTTTTTTGGGATTTGCACAACGTGGCTCTGATACCATGTAATTGTAAACAAATCTACTGCTGAGAATAGAGGCTAAGGGTTCTATATGTATTCTCAGATTGCAGAATTCTATCAAAATCCTAAGACACAGTTTTCGACTTCCAGATTTGTTGATATTCAATGTGCTGAATGCAGAACATTATCCGATTTCTATGTTTGCATATCAAGGAAGGATTCGCCATAAGTATGAGAGGAAACCCTGCCTCTAAGAGACACGTCTCATGAGAGGACGTGTTCTTTAGAGCGCAGGTTTTAGATAACACACAGTTAATGATCCATTAGTATAACACAAATATACTAGATGGCGATTAAGAATATAAATTCCGATTTAGAATATAACATCAAATATAATTCGGATTTTATACTCATAAATTCGTTTTGATATGATTTCTAGAAAATAAAGATAAACTCAATCAGATATGAATGATGATGGTGCTTGCAACAATCGTCCTCCATATCTGACCGACGCTATCATTTATTAACAGTGACAAACTGAAAATTGTACACTTGAATTCATTCCATATGCAAATCGGAAAAAGAGTATTAAAGATGAGGAACTCTTCACGAATCATCACATTCCAGGGGTAAACTATAACCTCAATTCTTCCTTCCTCATCTGGTGATCTATCAAGAGGATTACCAATCAAAATCTTGCCATTCTTGATCACATAACAATGCACTTCATTCAAACTTGATTTATTGTTTGCATATACACCAGAGGGCCAATCATGATAAGAACTATCTTTTATCCATTCAGTCACTGGAAATCCTCCATCCCAATTTTGAGTTATTATCTCAAGAATAAAAACTTGATTCAGATCTCATATCCAGTGATTACCACAAGTATCATAGAGAATTATTGCTCTGATTGCTTGAGATTGTACTGTTGGTGCTCTTCCCATAGATTATCAACATTTTGAATCTTTGTGGTACAAGGAACACTGAAATCATTGTGCATTATTCCATCACTTCTGCATTCTTTTTCATGTTTCCAAAGGTAGGTTGGCTCCAAATTACAATACCTATGAAGCTCATCGATTCCTTCAATTATTTGCCTGACTTCCATGGTCCTTGTGTTAGATTTTTTGTTCCTTGGGTATAGTTTCAATAGATGATTGATTTTTAGTTTGGTAGCGAGAGTAGTGAGCTATGCTAAGGTCTCAACCTCATTCTCATTCTCTTGGTATGCATCCAAGGTCTCTTCTACAAACTTGATGGCATGATCCCAATCTGAGAGCAAATGCAAATAATCTATCTTTGTGGGAGTTACTTAAGCAAAGAAAAAACCCCCTATATTATGAAGATGGCATAAAGCCTAAAGAAGATTATAATAGAGAATGAGAGAGATAGAGATCAAGCATAGAATGCTTCATGTGAAGAATGAGAGAAGTACCTCAAATAAATAGAGGTCAAAAAGGAGTTGCATAAGTAACTCCCATGTCTATGCACTACAACTTTCATCCTATGTATGTGCAAGGTGTCAAGATCCTCATAAGGAGGAGGTTACACCTTGTAGTTGGCCGAGTGTGTGTACTTGGTCGGTTGGGAGTCATTAGTAAATAAGACTTTAGTTAATATTAATAATCCATGTACTTATGTACGTATCTTGTTAGTTAGTTGTCTCAGGAATTAAGTTCCTGACGAAGTAATTAGTTATAATGAAGGGACGCGACAGTTGGTACCTCAACCACCGCCGGCGTACTATATGTACTTGAGTCATATAGTCGGGAAACATGGTGGTTCTACTATGCTATGCTATGTTTTGTTTGGAGACATTATGATGTAAATGGCAAATACT
The DNA here is from genome assembly GCA_007258455.2 of Sequoia sempervirens. Classification (NCBI taxonomy): domain Eukaryota; kingdom Viridiplantae; phylum Streptophyta; class Pinopsida; order Cupressales; family Cupressaceae; genus Sequoia; species Sequoia sempervirens. The sequence continues at coordinate 2,945 of VDFB02191323.1, forward strand.
GAATAAAGAAATACATCTATGTTCTGTGCAATTGCCATGTGATTATTATATGCTGTCAATGTTATTTCATATTTCTGTTTACTCTATACGTCATTGTACCCGTAGCGAGTAAACACACCTAAGCCTTAATATTCCTCCAAAAAGGAATTACAAAAATGAGTCATTCTCACATGTGTGAGAAATACTCAAATAAGACAAAAGATTTGTATTTAAATAATACAAATAAATAAATAATCTTCACCTAAGTAAAGATTAATTCTAAAACCACTGCATCTTTGATAATTTGCAGATTAGAAAGAATGACTCCGTCCTTAACTCTCTTCTGTTTCTCTTTAGTCTGAGCCTTCTAGTAGAGTTCTTCGATTAAATTGTGTGTGCTATCAAATCTTGATAAAGCTTTCACAATCTTCTCTTCTGCAACCATTAATTTATCCTTCAAAATTTGTAGCTTTGTAGGCCATTGATCAAAATCAGCAAAGAAACTTTGCTCAACAAAACTCAAATTTTTTGATTTGTCTTTTAGATCATGTTTATTAGAATCAGCTACCTTTCCAACATTCTCTTTGCAGAATTCTTGAGGTGAAGTGAGGACAGCTCTTTGCTCAAGCAAAGAATCTTCATTAATATGTTCATCATTGGATTTTGATACCAATAAACCCGGATCCCATGGTCTTATGAATTTCTGATTTTATTTTGAACAATTAGGCTCATCCAACTCTCTATCCATGGCTGATTTCTTTAACATTTTTTTTCATTTTCATGCTGATTTGATTTTTGCATTGATAACAAACTAAAATCGGCTCTTCCAATTGGAACACCTTCTCAACTAAATGAGTCCCAAAATCATTCTGGAATAGAGGTGAAATCGGAATTTCCCGCTCATTTGCTGAATTATCATTACTGAAATGATGTGCATGCTCCATCTTAATTGCTGTTTTGAAAATTTTAATGATCTCAAACTCTTAATTAGTAGCTGCATTTCCTTCAAATAGACCATTCTGAAGCTCTGCCATACATTCCTTATGATTAGTGACATTATCTTCTTCATGGGAAAGTCCTATAGGGGCATCTTCCTCAATTTCAACGTTGTCATTATGTGCATCTACTCCACTAGTGTCATCAAGAAAATTGGTAGTTAAAGTGATCCCATCAGATAGGTATGATCTTGCAATTAAGGCTGTTGTTTTGTTTTTTTCCTCATGCACAATCTCATCAACAGTAGTTGCATGCATGGCTAAGAGGTCATCTTGAGACTCTATCTTACAGTCCTTATGTGATTAGGCATTTTCTTCATCAAACCTTTCTGATTTAAATCCTTCTTTTTCCTCACGATCCTCCTTTGTGAATAGAGGTTTCAGCTTTTTCTCACACTATGCAATCTTAGTTTCAGTTAAGGCCTGCTCAACTGATAGGATTCCTTGATTGCCCTTGTTTTCAAGTCTTGATTATGAGGTCTACCACCTCTATGTGGTCGAATGCTTCATCTTGAGATCCATGTGGTCAATGAAAAACATTTCACCCTGAAAATTAACACCTGAATCCCTCCAATCTTGTAAGATCTGATCCTACAACTCCCATTCTTTGAGTTCATTATCAATTTGAGGGTTATTCCTCGAAGGAAAATTAGGCATTAGAGTTCTAGATTTGGCTGTTACAGTACTCATATGCTGATTTGCAGTTCGGTTATTAACTAAACCATTGCCATTTCCATTGTTTCTTTCATGCCCATTGTTCCCACCATTGTTGTTGTTTTCTTCAAAATGTTGGGTCATTAAGGTACACATTTGAGCTATATTCTGCTGTAACTCATTCCAATGACCTGTAAACTGTTCATTCACACACAACCCTCTAGGATGGCAAGATACTTTGCTTTGATGGTAATATAGCCAATGCAATCAAATAAAAGTACTTGCAATGATATTCATAAGGCATCAATGCTGAATATTTTAAATATTTTAAATTACCCACTAGCTGGAAATGAATACAGAATTATCATAGAGTTTGGACAGCAATAGAAGAGTGATTTTTACAATATCTAGACAGCTAAATCATTTCAAAATGACAATACAAACATACCTATTTGCTGCTGTGAATAAATGGTCTGGAAATGGACTGTAAACAACTTCTGCTCCAAAATGGCAACCAACTCCTCCAAACCCTAGCTGTTCCAACGCCAATTTATTGCCGAGTATTCCTCACAACATGGTGTCCCCAAACGAGTCAAAATTCCCTTCAAAACATACGTACCTTGCTTTGGGAACCCCACGCCTTTCCTCTAGGTTGAATGACCTGCACAAAGATGGTACAACCAACAAATGAAGGGTCCAAATTGAATATTCTGACACTCATAAATGGCTGTTTAGTCTTCACCAAATCTGTTCACAACGGTCTGCTTTATTGCTTGGCAAACAGACTGAAATTTTTCATCAATGAAGCTCTTGTGTAGTTCTTGAATGAAACCACCAACAAATCAGCCAGGAAAGATGTTTCACTTTCGTAGCTAATGCCCTCTATGAAGGTTTTTGAAATATTCCGAGCCAAATTTTTTCGTTTTTCAGTTAACAGATTACAAAGCAGTGCACCCGTTAAGGTTAGAGAAAACCAAAACGTGCGAGAAAACAACTCTAACTAGAATGGCGCCGATGATGGCGAGCATTGGTCAGAGGGTCTTCTAACCTAAATATGGAAAGGAACTCAACGTCAAGTATGTGCTACCCAATCCAATGCGGAGTGAGGGGCGACCATATGACGGAGTGATTACAGAATTTAATGCTTGAAAGAAAATGCTGAAAGCTGAAAACTCTCAACACCCAGAATGTGCTTTCTAACCCGGAATGGGATAGTAGCGACCATAGGGCGGAGGTCAATTAAAACAATAACAACTGCTGAAAGAGGAAGACTATTACAATTGATAAACAAGAACTTAAACGGCTGTCAGTACTACTGCCAGCTTACAATCTTAAAACGAAATCTTGCTTACAATACAAATCAGCATATAGAAAGAATTGTACAATATTTGTGAATTGAGTTACTGAATGTAAAACATCAATTGAAATGACAATGAATAGATCCAACCTCATTCGCCAGACTTGGTCAAACTTCTCTGAAGTCTTCACAATGCTCTTTTAAGACTTATCACCAGCAGTCCAATAAGAAATTGCAGATTTCTTTTAACTGTCCTGTCAGACCTGCAACTTTAACCTATAACCAGCAGCCTAGCAATTCTAGAAAATGCTTGAAACTCCCTCTCTTCTCATTCAAAAGGCTTGATAACAATTGCAAATGATTAATGGAAAGATGGTGCTCAATCCAAGACCAAAAAACAGACTTAGAATGCAACTGACTTTTAGTGCACAAATCCCAAGATACTGAAAAGTACGGCCCCAGCTGAAAAGGGCGATTCACTTTATAAAATCATATTCTTCAATGAAAATTCTACAATTTAGCACACAAGGGCGCCTAGACTAGATGAAGAGAAATAACCAATACCCACAATGATTTGTTTTGTCTTTTTTGATTTATGAATGAAACAACAAATCTGCTAAAGCTAAAATGCTGAAAACAGAAATCTCTAATATGCCAAATCTGATCCTAAATGGATGAATGCTGATTACAATGCACGAACTCCAAAGTACTCACAAACTAGACTAATAATCATCACTAGTCGTTGTCTTACAAACGAGAAGAGATGCCCAAGCTAGGAGGCCTTCATTCCTCGAAGCAGTCCCAGAGCCAATCCGGCAGCATAACAGTATAGTCGTCCAAAGATGAAGAAATGATGCACCAAGACTCCCCTTTATAATTCTTCCGTTGACTTCGCAAAACCCTAAAATCTGCTTTTAGGTCAAAACCCAATCTCCTCAAGGATGGGCGTACTTTTCCTTCAAAGCTTTAGATTTTGACATTTTAATTAAATATCATACTTTGAAATATGCGCCCCTCATAACCTTGCTTTGACTTAGGGAATAATTAAATCATCTCTTAATGAGGGCGCCACCCTCAAGGACCCACTTTTAAAAACAACAATAAGTCATTAAGTCTAAGCCAAGGGTCAACATTAAAATATAACATTTAAACATGACCTTTTTAATTAAATGACTTAACTTATCCTTCTGAATGTGCCCTGAAGCCAAAATTGAGCAAGACATCTGACCCAACTGAAACAGGAAGTCAACCGAGCTGAACTCAATTGGAAAGCTGCCAAAAATAGAATTTACTAAAAATAGTAAATTCCAAAAAGTGCTCTGAATGCTGAGATGATCATACCACTGCGAAGCTCTCTGAAAACCCAGAAAGAATCCGCCATTGAATCCTCCATCTCTGAGCAATGACCTCCTCAAAAATAGGAAACCCTAATTTTATCTTCCGACTAGCCTTCGGGTTTCCAGGAAAAAAAGGCCAACGGTCACATGAATGATCAGGTTTGAGACGGGGACATTACGGTCCGCCCTCCCCAAGATTGCTTGTCCTCAAGCAATCGCAAACTAGGATGCTGCAATATCTCATCACTTTTCCAAGTTGCATCCTCCATAGGTAGGTTCTTCCACTTTACCAAACATTCTCTGATAGTTCTATTCCTCAAAGAACGTTCTCTGATATCAAGTATCTCCTCTGGAACTAGAACCAACTGTCCCTCTTCATCCAACGGTGGCAACTGTGAAGAAGCAACTACATTGTTTCCAAGTGCCTTCTTGAGGCGAGACACGTGGAAGACGTTATGCACTCTGCTATCTGTAGGTAGCTCTAATTCATAAGCTACTGCCCCAACTTTTCTGATGACCCTGAATGGCCCATAGAAGCGAGGTTTGAGCTTCTCAGCTCCACTCTTCTTGAGAGTAGACTGTCTATAAGGTTGTAAACGAAGATAGACCATATCCCCAACCTCAAACGAATGCTCAACACGCCTCTGATCAGCATACAACTTCTGCTGATTTTGTGCAATTTGCAAATTATCCTTCAAGGATCTCATTATGTCTTGACTATGCTGCAACAAATCCTTGGCTAAAGGTGCTTTGCTGTCACCAAACACCAAATCTGCAAAACTGGGTGCTTCATATCCATAAAGTGCCAAGAAAGGAGACATCTTGATTGACATATGAAAAGTAGAGTTGTAGCAGTACTCGCCTATATGCAGCCACTTGACCCAAGCTTTCTGCTGTTCTGACACATAATTTCTCAAGTAGCCTTCCAACCACTTGTTCACCACTTCTGTTTGCCCATCAGTTTGGGGGTGATAACTCGTGCTTGGAGTGAGCACAGTACCACTCATTCTGAAAACTTCCTGCCAAAAGGTACTTAGGAACTTGCTGTCCCTATCACTTACAATATTCTTTGGCAACCCATGCAGCCTAAACACTTCTCGAAAGAACAAATCTGCAACTTGGGCTGCAGAAAAAGTGCTGGTAATGGCAAAAAAATGAGCAAATTTAGTTAATCTGTCAACTACCACGTAAATACAATCCTTCCCTTGGGCCTTGGGCAACCCAGTGATGAAATCCATCGAAATGCTTTCCCATTTTTGATTGGGAATTGGAAGGGGTTGCAGCAAACCGGCTGGTAATGTATGCTCGTTTTTATTCACTTGACAAACAGGACACTCCTGAATGTAGCGTTGAACGTCTCTCTTCAAACCTTTCCAAGAAAACCTTTCTTGGATCTGCCTATAGGTCTTGAAAAAACCTTGGTGACCAGCAACTGGAATGTCATGAAAATTCAAAAGAATCTTCTTCTTGAGCTTAGAATCAGCCACCAGAAAGATTCTTCCCTTATAATGGATCAATCCCTCAACCACCTGGTACCTTTCATCATGGAAAGTACCTTCCATAATGCTGGTTGCAAACTGATTTTTGGCATAATCAGCAAGCAACATGTCTCTCCAATCTGTAGTAAGCTCACACAACGAGCTAAGATGAGGCCTTCTGGAGAGAGCATCGGCCACGACATTATTTTTCACTTTGACATATTCAATGTCAAAGTCGTAAGCTTGAAGCTTACTCACCCATTTCTGTTGCCTCTCATTTAGATCCTTCTGGTGCATAAAATGCTTGAGGCTATTGTGGTCAGTCTTAACCACGAATTTGTTCCCCACCAAGTACTGCCTGAACTTGGCTAATGCATGCATAATAGCAAGCATTTCTTTATCATAGATTGAGTATGTCCTCTCAACACCCCGTAACTTTCTGCTTTCAAACACGATAGGGTGTTTGTCTTGCATCAGGACATCCCCCACTCCTTCACCTGATGCATCACATTGCAGCTCAAATGGCTTGGAGAAATCCGGAATAGCCAAGACTGGGCACGAACTCATGATCTTCTTGAATTTATCAAAAACAATTTGAGCCTTTTCTGACCAAGCAAAGGCTCCCTTTTTGGTGAGATCAGTAAGGGGAGCAGCATTCTGTGAATACCCCTTTACGAATCTCCGATAAAAACCATAAAGACCCAGAAAACCTTTCAACTGGGTCAAGCTCTCAGGAGGTGGCCAATCAACTACTGCTTTGATTTTTTCTGGATCCACCTTCACTCCCTCAGCACTGATTATGTGGCCAAGGTACAGTAACTCCACCATTCCAAATTCACATTTGGAAGCTTTGGCAAATAAGCTCTCAGATTCCATGATGCTAAGCACTTCCTCCAAGTGCTTGAGGTGATCCTCCCAAGCCTTCTTGTGGTCGAATGTCATCAAAAATAGCAACTGAGCCCGTGGCGATTACGGAAGACCACGGTTCATGCAAGGTGAAAGGTAGCGGGCGTGAGTCAACCCAAATGGCATGACTAAAATTCAAAATAGCCATAGTGGCATACGAAAGCTCTTTTCCACATCGTCCCCTCATTCGTGTCACGATGGTAACTTGAGCTTCTCGAGATCAGTCTTGAAAGAACCCAGCCCCATAGCTCATCAGTAGCTCATCTATCTGAATGGGTATCTATTTTTTTTGATGGTGCTTTAGTTCCAAGTACGATGGTCCTGCCCATCGCATGGTACCATCCTTCTTTTTCACAAGAACCACTGCAGAGGCAAATGGGCTCTTGCTTGGGCGTATGAACCCCATCTCCAAAAGTTCCCGAATGTTCTTCTCGATCTCATCCTTTTGCCTCTTCGGATACCGATATGGAGTTGTGATCACCGGTTTGGCTCCTTCTTTGAGCTCTATGATGTGTTCTGAACCCCGTTCAGGAGGTGGTCCAGGAGGCAAATCTGCGAAGACTTTGCTCTTCTTCGTGAGCAGTGACTGGATATCAGGAGGTTGGTCATGCTTAGTCTCAACAGGACTAGCAGGAAGTATCATGCATTCGGCAACCCACTCAGCTTGATCGTGACGGATCAGCTTTGCCATTCTTTTGAATGACACTACTCGAGGCCCCCCATTGGACATGCCTCTCAAAACTATCTTCTTCCCATCTGATTGGAACTTCAACTCCATAGTCTGCAGATTCAAAGAGATCTCTCCAAGAGATCGCAGCCATTGAATGCCTAGAACGACATCAGTATCCCCAATATGAACTACATAGAAGTCATCCTTGACTTCGTAGTTGCCCAACTGCATGGTCATGTTAGATATTTTCTTGGTGCAAGTAATATGAAAACCATCGGCAACCATGACCTTGAATCCTTCGAACTCCTCTGTTTGCAGCCCCTTCTTGGCTACCACAACTTCGTCAATGAAGTTATGAGTTGCTCCAGTATCGATCAAAGCAACGATTCGCTGCCCTTTGACCATCCCACGAACCTTGAAGGATTCATTTCTTTGAAAACTGGAAAGTTGAGCTAAACCTCCACCACTTCCCTTCTCATCTCCGGACTCTTCTGGAGCTCTATCTTCTTCATTTCCTTCGAAATCAGATTGCTGGTCGGAAAAATCAGAACTACTTTCCCCAGCAGAATAGTACTCAATCTGATTGAACTTAACCCCTTTAGGACAAACATGGTCTTGAGACCATTTTTCCCTACACCGGAAACACAACCCGTTTCTTCTGAGTTCATTCAGGGTTTCTTGATCCAACCTGGTGACATGGGGATTGCGATTCTTGAACTCCTTGTTTTGAGGTCTCAAATGATTTTTATGCGGAGGCCTTTTTCCTTTATCCCTTTTCTGAAAAGGGGAGTTTGACTGAAATTTTGCCTTGGGAGCAGCCCACTCCATGTTTCTCGCCTTTTTCATGGCCTCTTGCAGTGTTGGAGGATCGAAGGCTTTAATCCAGCCTTTGAGGGATTTTGTCAAACCCTCACTGAAAAGAATCACCAATCTCCTTTCCGTGATTCCAGTCACCATGACTGAGAGCCTCTGAAACTCCGCGATGTAGGCTTCAACTGTGCCATACTGTCTCAATTGAGCAAGCTCCCTGAAATGGATCTCAGGATCTTTTTTCTCAAACCTTTCAATGAGCCTAGTGGTGAACTCATCATAAGTCGTGATAGACCGATGACCCAAAGTAACGAGGCCATGGTACCACCACTCGTGCGCCACCCCATCAAGGTGTAGCGTAGCGAACTTGATCGCTTCTTCTTCCGCCATTGGTCTAAGAGATAGATAGTTATCCAGCTTTTGAATCCAAGCTCGGGCTGAACTTGTATCACTCCCATCAAAATGAGGAAGTATAACTTTGTTGACAGCTTGGTAAAAGTCTCCTTGATTTGATGGTCTTCTTTGATCAAAGTTTCTTCCTTGCCCTTTGTTCTTCCTCTTATGATCCATGAAATCATTGAAGGACATGTCCATCCTGATGTCGACAGGTAGAGAGTCATACTCTATACGGCCAACCCTCAACTTCTCCACCCATGAAGCATTCTCTTCAGGTTCTGGTTGATTGACTACAGGAACTAAAAAAGTGGGCTTGAATGGTCTGGAAGAGATGTAAGTGTTGTTTGACACTGTCCGGGCTGCATGCTCATCATGCTGCTTGGAAGCACTATGCTCCCCTCTGTGGCTTGAGTTGTTCTGTGGAACATTATTCTGTCCCATTCTCCCCATCATGAACGATACCATGTCCATCAAGGCATCCATCTTTTTTCCAAAATCCTTCCCGGGACTCGTAGATCTCTCTCCTCCTTTTCCACTGTCATCTTTGTTGCCAGAACTTCTTTCACCGCCACCAAGAATCCTTTCATTTCTTTCATTATCCCCCATTTCTGTTTCTTGTGAAGGCTCCCAATTCGCCCTCAAAATCCCAGAAGCTGTTTGACCTTCTGGAGGTTGATAAAACTGTGTCTGAACTGTATCCCTCTTGTATACTCTTGCCAAATACCTCTGTTCTCTGTCACTCATAGAAGGCTGATTTCACAGGATGGCAGGATGCGTGGCTCTGATACCACTGAAATATTCCGAGCCAAATTTTTTCGTTTTTCAGTTAACAGATTACAAAGCAGTGCACCCGTTAAGGTTAGAGAAAACCAAAACGTGCGAGAAAACAACTCTAACCAGAATGGCGCCGATGATGGCGAGCATTGGTCAGAGGGTCTTCTAACCTAAATACGGAAAGGAACTCAACGTCAAGTATGTGCTACCCAATCCAATGCGGAGTGAGGGGCGACCATATGACAGAGTGATTACAGAATTTAATGCTTGAAAGAAAATGCTGAAAGCTGAAAACTCTCAACACCCAGAATGTGCTTTCTAACCCGGAATGGGATAGTAGCGACCATAGGGCGGAGGTCAATTAAAACAATAACAATTGCTGAAAGAGGGAGACTATTACAACTGATAATCAAGAACTTAAACGGCTGTCAGTACTACTGCCAGCTTACAATCTTAAAACAAAATCTTGCTTACAATACAATCAGCATATAGAAAGAATTGTACAATATTAGTGAATTGAGTTGCTGAATGTAAAGCATCAATTGAAATGACAATGAATAGATCCAACCTCATTCGCCAGACTTGGTCAAACTTCTCTGAAGTCTTCACAATGCTCTTTTAAGACTTATCACCAGCAGTCCAATAAGAAATTGCAGATTTCTTTTAACTGTCCTGTCAGACCTGCAACTTTAACCTATAACCAGCAGCCTAGCAATTCTAGAAAATGCTTGAAACTCCCTCTCTTCTCATTCAAAAGGCTTGATAACAATTGCAAATGATTAATGGAAGGATGGCACTCAATCCAAGACCAAAAAACAGACTTAGAATGCAACTGACTTTTAGTGCACAAATCCCAAGATACTGAAAAGTACGGCCCCAGCTGAAAAGGGCGATTCACTTTATAAAATCATATTCTTCAATGAAAATTCTACAATTTAGCACACAAGGGCGCCTAGACTAGATGAAGAGAAATAACCAATACCCACAATGATTTGTTTTGTCTTTTTTGATTTATGAATGAAACAACAAATCTGCTAAAGCTAAAATGCTGAAAACAGAAATCTCTAATATGCCAAATCTGATCCTAAATGGATGAATGCTGATTACAATGCACGAACTCCAAAGTACTCACAAACTAGACTAATAATCATCACTAGTCGTTGTCTTACAAACGAGAAGAGATGCCCAAGCTAGGAGGCCTTCATTCCTCGAAGCAGTTCCAGAGCCAATCCGGCAGCATAACAGTATATTTGTCCCAAGATGCCCAAATGATGCACAAGACTCCTTATAAATTCCTTCTACTTTCTCTTCAGGCTTAGATTTGACATTTTAATTAAATATCATACTTTGATATAAGCCCTCCTTATGCTGACTTAGAATAATTAAATCATCTCTTAATGAGGGCGCCACCCTCAAGGACCCACTTTTAAAAACAACATTAAGTCATTAAGTCTAAGCCAAGGGGTCAACGTTAAAATATAACATTTAAACATGACCCTTTAAATTAACTGACTTAATTTATCCTTCTGAATGTGCCCTGAAGCCAAAACTGAGCAAGACATCTGACCCAACTAAAACTGGAAGTCAACCGAGCTGAACTCACTGGAAAGCTACCAAAAATAGAATTTACTAAAAATAGTAAATTCCAAAAAGTGCTCTGAATGCTGAGATGATCATACCACTGCGAAGCTCTCTGAAAACCCAGAAAGAATCCGCCGTGAATCCTCCATCTCGAAACAGCAGCCTCCTCAAGCGAAACCCTAATTTTATCTTAGGCCTTGGGTTTCCGGAAAAAAAGGCCAGCGGTCACATAGATAATCCCGATTTGAGGCAGGACATTACAGTTTTAGGTCCTCACAAAAGCTGTGGATGAGTATTTGAAATATTCCAGAGCCTATTTTTTGTTTTTCAATTAACCAGTTACAATCAATGCCGTTAAGGTTGGGATAAACCAAAGCGATGCGAAAGCAACTCTAACCAGAATGTACACCAGGATCCCGATGTGGGCAAGGTGTGAGCATTGGTCAAAGGATCTGAATTAAACTGCTTATGCAAAAAGCAACTCTAACCAAGGATGGCGCCGATGATGGCGAGCATATGGTTAGAGGATCTTCTACTCTAAATACAGAAAGGAACTCAACGTCAAGTATGTGCTACCCAATCCAATGCGGAGTGAGGGGCGACCATATGACGGAGTGATTACAGAATTCAATGCTTGAAGAAATGCTGAAATTGGAAATGCTCGACACCCAGAATGTGCTTGCTAACCCAAGATGGGAAAGTAGCTACCATAGGGCGGAGATTTATCTATTACAAACTTCAAATGAAAATTGAGCATTACAAACAGAATTGAACAAGCTTAAGAATCACTGCCAGTACTACTGTCAGTTTACAGAGTGAAGATTATACGCTTGTCAAGAGATTAGAACTGGAAATATTCACCATTACAATACAATAATAACTCCCTTGACTTGAGTCAAGATGCCACATCAAATTCTCACAATGAATTGGAAACAATAATTCTGTTTTCTTTTGTTTTCCACAAATCTGTATTTTGCATTTAAAACCAGCAGCCTATGAAACTATTCAAATGCTCATATCTCTCTAGTAACTTGCTCAAATGACACGATTTCTGAAGCACAATACTCCTAGCAAGATGGCGCTCAAGCTAATATCAGAAATCAGACTCTAAATACATCTAATGAATTAATGCACAAATCCCAATGCAATTAAATGGTACGGCCCAGCTGAGAGAATCGATTTCCTTTTAAAAATTGCAGACTTAACTAAAAAATCTATAACTTGGAGAATAGATTCGCCCTTTACAAACAATTGGATTGAGACAATACCCAGAACTAGTATTTTTGTATTTTTTGAGATATGAATAAAACATGAAATCTGCTGTCTAAAAACAATGAAAAATGCTGAGACCACTAAATGCCAAAACAGATCTAAGAATGCAACAAGCTGAATACGAAGCACAAACTAAATGCAACTCACAAATTGACTGAATCGCCACTAGTTGTTGTCTTGCAAACAAGAAGCGATGCCCGAGCTAGGAGGCCTTCATTCCTCGAAGCAGTTCCAGAGCCAAACCGGCAGCATAACGATACTATAGACCAAAGATGAGAAATGATGCTCAAAGTCTCCTTTTTATAATTTCTTGTTGACTTCACGAAACCCTAAAATTTGCTTCAATGTCAAAACCCTAACCCTTTCTTCAAAATGGCGTATTTTTCCTTCAAGGCTTAATATTTGATATTTTAAATAAATACCATACTTTGATAAATGCGCCCTTCATAAGCTTGCTTTGACTTTGGCAATAATTAAAATAATCTTTTAATGAGGGCGCCACCCTCAAAGACCACTTTTTAAAAACAACATTAAGTCAATAGTCTAGGCCAAGGGGTCAACGTTAAAACATAATATTTAAACGTGACTTTTTAATTAAATGACTTAACTTATCCCTCCGAATGTGCCCTGAAGCCAATACTGAGCAAATCAACTGATCAAACTGAAGCAGGAAGTCAACCAAGCTGAACCCAACTGGAAAGCTGCCAAAAATAGAATTTACTAAAAATAGTAAATTCCAGAAAATGCTCTGAATGCCGAAAGGAACATACCACTGCGAAGCTCTCTGAAAACCCAGAAAGAATCCGCCATCAAATCCACCAACTTCGAGCAAAGACAACCTCAAAAATAGGAAACCCTAATTTTACCTTCCGACTAGCCTTTGGGTTTCCAGAATAAGGCCAACGGTCACTAAGAAGATCAGGATTGAGAAAGGGACATTACAGTGAAGTTCAAACCAATAACCTATTATCAAATTTCTAGCATATCCCTAAATGAGCTCCCAAAACTCCTTTTATAACATTTTCGAAAGGTATTCGGAAAATATAATATAAAATCACTTTATAAATTAAATAAGCCTTATTACTCCAAAAATTGATTTATATTATTATTCAACCATTTTTAGCACCAAAAATCACTTTATTAGCATCCAACATTTAAAACTTTCAATTCTCATTCCAACCAGCTCTTATATTAAGGTGTCTATTAAATTATTTTAATAAAATTAGCAACCTTAATAAAAATAATGAAATTATGGCTCATTAATACATCTGATTTGCGGAAAGTGTCGAAAAACATTGGAATTGAAATCTGATTGCATTGGAGTGATACCAATGATGAATAATGAGAATCAGACCTGACCGGTGACTTACTATAAATATATGTTTCTCCAAGAATCTTGGAGAAACACTAAAAGCCTGAAATATCTTCGAAAAGTGACATTTGAGTCTTCTAGATCATTTGAGCCAGTTGGTAATATCAATTAACCTCTTTGATAAGGCTGACACACACCAAGAAGGTCTGAGTCAACTGCAATGCAAGAGAACCTAAAAATGGTAACATTACAGGGATTAATTACATATAAGGGGTCTAGTGAAGGATTTAATCAGCTTGATCAAGCACAAAAGCAGCAGAGAAGAGAATATGAAATATTCCGAGCCAATTTTTCGTTTTTTCAATTAACAGATTACAACATTACAAGCAAGTGCACCCGTTAAGGTTAGATGGATAAACCAAAACGTGCAAGAAAGCAACTCTAACCAGTATGGCGCCGATGATGGCGAGCATTGGTCAGAGGATCTAAATTTAAACTGCTTATGCTGAAAGGGAACTCAACGTCAAGTATGTGCTACCCAATCCAATACGGAGTGAGGGGCGACCATATGACGGAGTAATTACAATACAATGCTTGAAAAGACAATGCGGAAAGCGGGAAATACTCAACACCCAGAATGTGCTTTCTAACCCAGACTGGGATAGTAGCTACCATAGGGCGGAGGTAAATTAACTACAATATCAACTGCTGAAAGTAAGATGACTATTACAATCTGATAAGCAAGAATCTATAATGCTGTCAGTACTACTGCCAACTTACAATTTAAGAGAGAAAATCTTGCTAACAATGTGAATCAGCTTATAACAGTTTTGCAACAATATCATAGAATTTCTTCGCTGATGAGTAAAGCTGAAAATTGAAGAAAACCACTAGATCCAACCTCTTTTCCGCTGAAGCAATTCCCAATGAAGCTACCGCACAAATCTTTGAGTTCTCTCAATACCCATCCACGGATGAAGACGCAGAATTCTGCAACTGTTATGACAGTCCTGTATTTTCATAAATAACCAGCTGCATATGGGTTTACTTAATAGCTCGTAACTCCCTTAATATCAACTCAAATAACATGAAACTAAATGCAAACCATTACTAACAAAGGGGCGCTCAAACTAACAACACAAAACAAGCTTAAAAGGTGAACATTATTTAATGCACAATTCCCAAGAAGAAGCAGATGGTACGGCCCAGCACAGGGGCGATTCTTCTTTATAAAATTCAAATGCGTCTCAAAAAATCTACAAACTAGCATGCAAGGGCGCCTAGCCAAGGTGGAAGGAAATAACCAATACCCACAATGTTTTTGTTTGTCCTTTTTGATTTATGAATAAAACAATGGATCTGCTGTAGTGTTGTACCCAAACCAAATTTTTTGCTTCATTAAGGCATTTTGCATTTTAAAGTCCTTGCTAAAATGTTGTAAAATACCGTTTTGGGCAATGTCAAGCATGGAGTTTTTGTCAATAATTTGTCAGTCAAAGTCAGTTATATTGGTCAAACCTGAAGCAGAGACTCAAAATGAAGATTTTCAC
>VDFB02191324.1:0-19988 GCA_007258455.2 Sequoia sempervirens
TATCCCCGACATCCCAGCAGAGGTAACGGCAGGTGCAGAGGAGGCCGTTGGAGAGGAGGCAGTGGGAGAGGAGGCAGAGATTGATGCCCTTGGACTGTTAGGCGCCTACCAGGAGGATGATGATGGAGAGGATGATCATGAGAGGGAGATTAGGGATCAAATCCTGGAGGAGTTGGATGAGGAGGAGGATAGGAGAGACAGGGTCCGTCAGGACGATACAGAGGCAGAGACGCCTGACACCGATATATTACGAGCCCAGGTTGCCTCCTTGGAGGAGCAGATGAGGGTGTTGATGGCAGAGAGAGATGCTTACAGGGTGAAGAGAGACAGAGCCTTGTTGGAGAGGGATCAGGTTGTAGCCCGGCGGCAGGAGACTGAGCAAAGATTCACAGAGCTCAGGTCATTATGTACAGGACCATCAGCAGCATTTTCCAGAGAGTTGGTCAGAGCCGGCGAGAGGGAGAGATACTACAGAGACTTGTATGAGGCAGAGGTTCCCTTAGAGAGACGGGCTCCCAGCCTTTTAGCAGCACAGAGTAGTAGGTCTCAGAGCAGGACCCACACACAGACAGTGAGCACAGAGGGAGTGGATCAGCCACGCAGAGCAGACCCATATGACAGACCTCCCACAGCTTTGAGATCAGCAGGTTCCCAGCATCAGTCTCCTACTCACTCCCGACATGATGGCAGTGGTAGTTCAGGATAGAGATACAGTTTTGAGGTCCATTTGAGACATTGTATTTTGATCCGATAGCCTGCAGGCTTCCATGTATTTATGATACATTATGACATTGTGATGTGACACATATGAGTGATATGTATATATGATTTTGGCGGTGATTCTTATGATATACATTGTCTATTTATGGATTATACAGTGATTTATTTATGCATGTGATGTTTATATGATATGCCTATGTGATGGATGGTTGTATGTACTTTATGTTGTTTATGCAATTAATGTGATAAATTTGATGCTATGTGACATATGATTCTATATGATTATGTGATGCAATGTGATGTTATATGTATAATGACATGTGATGCGATACAAATGCAATGTGATGCATGTATTTACAGTTTATTGCTTATGATATGCAATGTTAATTGATGATTATTATCTATTATGCCATGATGATCTAAATGTGACATATGTCTATATATATGTATGTTTCTAACATGTATGTTGATGCAGGATGATGTATACCAGTTTGTGTCATAGGACTCCGTCATAATGCAAGAAAGAAGAATTGTTAGTGCGGAATGGAAGATTGACAAAGAATGAAAAAGACAGAAGATAAATGTTAGTGTTAGGAATCTTCGACATTTTTACCATATCACAAAAGGTATTGCACTTTATCATCATTGGGCGGGACTAATACAAATGGAGACAAACACCAGGATATGACATAAATCAAGGTGTGCAAGGTCATCCACTTGCTAAAAACAGACAGTCGCAAACAAGGATTGTCACTAACTCATACTAAGGACACAAGTTGCCCCAGTCTTTTTGTCAGGACAAACCACAGACAGCAAACAAAGAAAAAGATGGGTCATGAGACGTCATCGCTCCTCTAAATCCTTCATGGGACATCCTTGAGGAAACTAGTAACATGACTCAAAATCAAATTTAAAAGACAATTGACAGACAGCAGTCAAAGAAAATAGAATTCCGATAGGTCGTTGCTTCTCTAAATCCTTCATGGGACATCCTTGAGAAAGTTAGTAACATGAATCCTAGTCATCAATTCAAGATAAATTATGCCATGCCCATGAGTTCGACTGTTTGATTGATAGAAGGATTGATTGATAGAGACTGATGTCAAGAGATACACATACTAGATAAGACTATGAGTCTGGTTTCGATGTTATGACTATATGTATAAGGCATGACAAAGCCTGGTTTCAGAAAGACATATATCGTATAAGACGTTGAGTCAGATGCCGTTGATGTGATAACCTGTGTAAGGATACGTTTGATTGTTTTGACCTTGTCGATTACGCAGGAAGGACGCATCCTGAATAAGACATAGGTTGGTTGTTTTGATAACGTCTGTTTCCAAGGAGGACACATCCTGTAGCAGACGGTTAGTTGATCTGTTTGAAATTGCTATGTTTGGCAAGTTGTTTGATATGACTTAGAGACATTGCTGACTTGTTCACCAGAGTAATGCATGACTTGATATGACATGTTGACAATTGACTGTGTGTGATGAGAAGCCCTAAAGGACTGACCTAGTGCGGCCTCAGGGGCTCATCGTGTGATGGCCTTGCCTATGTTGTACACACAGAGACCTCGTAGTTCGACTTGACTACGACCAACAAGACTGACTACAAATAAAAGACGTGTGTGAAAGTGAATGCGACGAACCCTAATGGACTGACCTAGTGTGGCCTCGGGGGCTCATCGTGTGATGTGCCTTTCCTACGTTGTACACGCAGAGACCTCGTAGTTTGACACGACCAATGACCTTGTCATATAGACAGATGGATTGACGCATGACTTTATACAGACAAACCTAAAGGGACTGACCTAATGCCTCTGGGGCACATCGACAAATGGCCTTGCCTATGTCTAGTCGCAGAGGCAACGTAGTTCGACAAACGACAAAGACTAACAAGTGCGACTGACTCTGACTCTGTTTTTGGATTTTTGAAATGTTTTGATTTTTTTGTCTTTTTGAAGTTTTCTGATGTTTTTGTGTTTTCTCAGGTCATTTTGTGATGTTTTGTGGATTTTGCATGGTTTGACGTTTTCAACACAACCAATGTAAGAACCAATATGACACATGTCAAGTGTTTGCCCCCAGTCGAGTATAAGACCAACTGACTATGAATAGGGTAAAATGAGGGATATGAAATGCTCTCGATGTCAATCGTTCCAAGTTATGGGAAGGAATACCACTTATTATGAATGATATATACAAGCGATGGACACAAAAGGTAAGGGATATGTACAGGATAGTGGACTATGTACAAGGAAGTGGACTATGTACAGGGATGCGAGCTATATTCATGGTAGGGACAATGTTCAAATAAGTGATGTATGTACAAGATAGATTAGAATAATAGTAGACAAAGGAGCAGAGTCGAGTACACATGGCGCCTGTTTGCCAGGTTTTCACCAAGGCACCTATCCAAAGCGCCACCGAAGTGGTTTTCACTATTGGACGATTGATTTGTCTTTACTATTTTCCATATTAACTAATTATTTTTTATTTTTTATTTTTTATTTTTTTTTGGTGTTACCAAGACGCCTGTTTGCCAGGTTTTCACCTTGATAATGATTTTTTTGATTTTTTAATTTTTTTTGTATTTTTGCTAAATAAGACAAAGGCTCCCAGAAGCTATGCGTAGAACTTCTTCACATGCATACTATTGATTGGTGAGGACAATGGTTTGCCTTCAGGAGTAGAGAGTTGGTACGCTCCTGATCCAAAAGCTTCTATAACAACATAAGGTCCCAACCAATTAGGTTCAAACTTTCCTGGTTTGTCTCTTTCTGCTTGATTCTTTGGGTTCTCCATTAAAACCAGGTCTCCAATGTCAAAAATTTTGTTTAAGACCCTCCTGTTATAGCTACGGCGAAGGCGATTCTGATATGCTTGGAGATGGTCCAGTGCCTTTTGTCTTTGCTCATCCAGGAATTCTAGTTCATGGAGTCTCGACACTCGATACTCTTCATCGTCAATGTGGCCTTTTAGGGATACCCTTAGAGAAGGAATCTCGACCTCAATAGGCAAAATGGCTTCAGATCCAAAGACAAGTGAGTATGGGGTAGCACCAGTAGGAGTACGGATACTTGTACGATAAGCCCATAAGGCAGGGTTGAGCTGTAAATGTCAGTCACGACCAGCATCATTGACAGTCTTCTTGAGGATTCTAATGATGGTCTTGTTAGACGCCTCCGCTTGGTCGTTACCTTGTGGGTAGTATGGAGTAGAGAAGTGATGTTGAATATGAAATTTATCACACAAGTGACGGACTTCTTGGTTCTTAAATGGACGGCCATTATCAGTGATTATGGACTGAGGGACACCATACCGACAAATGATATAATTCAAGATGAATCTAGAAATCTGTGTACTAGTAATATATGTCATAGGAATGGCTTCAATCCACTTCGTAAAGTACTCAGTGGCAGTGATAATGAACTTGTGTCCATTTGATGATGTAGGGTGGATTTTACCTATGAGTTTGAGTCCCCATTGGGAAAAGGGCCACAGTGATGTGATAGGACAGAGCTCCTATGCTGGGGCATGTATCAAATCTCCATGAACTTGGCATTGGCGACATTTTGTTACAAAGACATATGAGTCTTTTTCCATAGTAGGCCAATAGTAACCCAGTCTCATAATCTTTTTAGCTAAGGTAGGACCGCTAGAATGGGAACCACATATACCCTCATGCACCTCATGCAAGGTTGCTTGTGCTTCAGTAGAATCAAGACATCTCAACAGGGTATTATCTAAGGCACGTCTATATAAAGTGTCTCCGACGATGGTGTATTTGGCTGACTTGTGAAGGAATTTCCTACGTTGGTTATTGGATAGGCCAATGGGGATGACTTCGGCATGAAGGTAATCATAGATTTCTTTGTATCATGGTGAATCAGGACCAACAATGTCACACACCATTTCAGAATTGGGGATATCGTAGGCGGGGACCAAAAGCTATTCGACCAAGAACTCAAACTTAGGCACATTGTTAGGAATGTCAAGGAGTGAGGCAATTGTAGCCATAGCGTCTGCTGCTTTGTTTAAAACATGAGGTATCTGATGAAACTCGACTTTGTCAAAGTACTCTTTAAAACTATCAGCCATGCGCTTGTACGGAGCAAGCTTCTCATCCTTAGTCTCATAATCATCATTTACCTATCTTATTACTAATTGAGAATCACCATATACCTGTAGGTTCTTGATTTTCCACTTGACTACCATGCGTAAACCTGTCACTAAAGCTTCATACTCCGCCATGTTGTTCGTGCATGGAAATGCAATTCTGAATGATTTAGGGATGGAATCACCCTGTGTTGTGATAAACAATATCCCAGCCCCTGAACCATGATTTGTATGTGAGCCATCAAAGTATAGTTTCCATGTTATGTTTGTGTCAAAAGTGAATATAAACTCATCAGGAAAGTCTGCCACTAATGGGTGATCTGCCTGTATTGGTGCGTCAGCTAATTGATCAGCAATGACCTGTCCTTTAATAGCCTTTCTTTCTACATACTGGATATCATACTCACTAAGTATCATAACCCACTTAGCCAGTCATCCTGTTAATGCTGCCTTACTGAGAAGATATTTCAGAGGATCTATTTTAGCAATCAACATTGTTTGATGGTTTAGCATGTAGTGCCTCAGTTTTTGGGTAGCAAATACTACTACAAGACAGGCACGTTCAATGTTGCTATAGTTAAGCTCATAACCAACCAAAGTCTGACTGATATAATAGACTGCCCGTTCATGACCTTCATCGTCATTCTGTGCAAGCAATGCTCCGAGTGATGAATGGGTTGCTGTGATATACATAATCAATGGTCTTCCCTCAACAGGTGGCATTAAGACAGGTGGTGTAAGTAAATATTGTTTAATCAATTGAAAAGCTTCTCCACACTTAGTTGTCCATGCAAATGGTACTCCTTTCCGAAGAAGGTGTTGAAAAGGATGTGTCTTGTCTGCTAGCTGCACTATAAACCTTCTGATAGATTGCAACCTTCCCTGTAATGTTCTTAGTTGACTGAGATTGTTGGGTGGAGGCATGTCCATGATTGCTTTCACCTTAGCCGGATCCACTTCAATACCTCATCTTCAAATGATATAACCTAACAGCTTTCCTGACTTGACTCCAAACACACATTTCTTTGGGTTGAGTCTCACATTATACTTCTCCAGTCTCTGAAATACCTTGTCTAAAACCTGTAAATGTTCTGCCCTTTTCTTAGATTTTACAATAAGGTCATCTACATAATCCTCCATACAAGTGTGTACCAGATCATGAAAGATAGTAGTCATGGCACATTGATAGGTGGCTCCTGCATTTTTGAGTCCGAAGGGCATAACATTCCAGCAATACGTTCCCCAAGGACAAGTAAAGGCCATTTTATGTTGATCTTCAGCTGCAATTTTTATTTGGTTATATCCTGAGAATCCATCCATAAGGGACAACATCTCATATCCTGCTGTCATGTCAACTATCATGTCTATGTTAGGCAAAGGGAAGTCATCCTTAGGACAAGCCTTGTTGATATCTCTAAAATCAGTGCAGATGCGGATGCCCCCAGCTAGTTTGGTAACTGGTACAAGATTGGAAATCCAATCTGCATAGTCGATAGGTCCGATAAAACCAATGTCTAAGAGTTTCTTGAGTTCTGCCTTGACTAATAAAGCAATCTGTGGATGCATTTTTCTCAACTTTTGTTTCACTGGTTTGGCACCTGGTTGTAAAGGTAAATGGTGTAGAACAAGTTCAAGATCTAACCCTGGCATGTCCGCATATGACCAAGCAAAATTTATCTGTCTCTGTGCAAAGAAGTCGTGGAACTCAGGTTTTTCTTCTGTTGTCAATGACACTACAAAATAAACCAGTCGTGGATTCTCTTTTGTGCCTATGTTGACCTCTAGAGTTTCTTCCATGAGCATAGGTGACTTTTCCTGTGTAATGGGAAGAATGTTCAAACCTCCATCCTTAGGTGCCTCAGAGAGGTTTTCACCTTCGGATGCGTCCTTTCTTTTTACTTTTTCATTGTCTAGAGGTGCCTTTCGGTTTTCACCTAGAGACTCATCCTTTTTATCTTGTTTATTCTTTTTCTCATTTTTGCGACTGGAGGGTTGAACAGATTCCCCAAAATATGCTTTATTGTCTAAGTCAATGGTAAAACCAGCTTTATGATCCCCATTAGGTATGCCTTCATGTAATCCCAGGAACTCAGCAATCGCTTCGTCGTTCTCAAAAGTATCTAAAACGGGTGTATCTTGTTGATCCCAATCAATGAGTTGGGGATAAACTAAGGGCATGTCATCGTCAGAGTTATCAAAATCTAATGGGGTCAAGGTAAGGACTGAGTTATTCATGTGATCACAAAAGTCTTGTACCAAGTCCTTTTTGCTCTTGGGTTTGGGTCTAGGCGGATAAATAGGTGGGCCTAATGCCAAGGTTTGACAATCAGAAAGAGGTGGCTCAGGTTGCCAAGAGGTAGGATCAAGTGATTCCCAATAGTAGTGTTTAAACCACTCCTCTTTTGTCATTTTCTTTGGTGGACAGGAATTTAAAGGGGTTTGGTGAGGAACTTAACAGCAAGTCAAGTTCTCCAAATAACTTGTCAAGGTCCATGGAAGAAGTAGAGGATAAGGAATCCCACTCATAATCATTAGAGTCAGGAGAGTTACAATGATTTTGGTCTATTGGTTCATGAGATGTCTTAATGTCTTCTGAAGCACGTACTTCCTCAAGTAAGGGTAATGGAGTACTAGGAACGCCAATCTGAATCGGTTGAAACCCTAGCCCTACTCCTTTTGGCCACTGAGAAACAAATATTGGTTCAATTCTACCATCTTGGTTTAAGCCTAAACCACTTTGTCCATCATATCCTTTGCTTTGCATGATTTTGAAACCCTTTCCATATAGTCTTGTAGGAATATGAGCAAGTAAAAGGGGTTCTTGATTATCTTCCTTATACAGCCAGGAAGTAACATCTTCTGTATCTACAGCCTCTTTGCTTAATTCACCCCATTTAGTGAAAGTTGTTGTGGGGGGAACATGTATAGTGATTATAGACTGTCCCCTACCTGTTGTAGGCAAACCATATGACTTAGGAGGGACCAAGTGGCTAACACAATAGGAAGTCTTCATATAATACTCTCCACAACCCTTGTCTTGGATCTCAACCCTAGGAGTAATGGGAAGTGAAAGTGCAACAGATTTTTGAGTGAGTGTAGACGGGTCAACATAAGAAGATGGATTAGACGATGAGGCCTCTTGGTTGACTGGCACTTGGCGTTGAGGTATCTCCTTTAGGTTAGTGCAATACTGGAAAGGATCGGGATCACCATCAATAGTTATTTTGGTGCCATTGTAAGGGAATTTAAGGCACTGATGATATGTGGAAGGGACTGCCTTCATGGCATGAATCCATGGTCTACCTAGCAAAAGGCTATATGGGAGGGTGAGATCCAAGACCTAGAACTTTGTCTCCATTACCGCAGGACCAATTCTGATAGGAAGTGTTACCACCCCCTTTGATTTTCTTTCCTCATCATCATAAGCCTTAATGACAATACTCTTGGTGGTATCTACACATGCTTCTGAAATACCTAATGCCTTAATTAGTTTTAAAGTGCATAGATTTAACCCTGCTCCTCCGTCTACCAAAACTCTTCTAACTTTGGTGTCATCAACAAGGACTTCTAGATGTAAAGGGTCATTGTGGTTCATCTTGTCTGTGGCGTAGTCTTGTTCAGAAAACATGGCATGATGATTATTGGTCAAGTAGTCGACCATTTCCTGGAAACGATTAACATCAATATCATTAGGGACCGTGGTATTCTGTAAAGCCTTATCGAGGATAGACCGATGCTCAGGGGAGATACGCAACAATTCCAAGATTGAAATTTGGGCTGGGGTCTTCCCCAACTGGTCAAGTAGGTTATATTGTAACTTGGAAAGTTGTGATGTTTACTGCGATGGAGGGCCTTGGATAACAAACTTAGTACAACGAGTATTGACCGCACATTCTGGATTAGCATTGATAGTAATGGTATTGATGTTGTCATTGGCGGCGCGAAGGCAATGAATGATTTTGCCACTATCATAATCATGTTTTATATTCGCATAATTGGCTGACATATTGGTCTTAGTACTCGAACTGGGGACAGTTCCTTTCCCATGGTCATGTAGTGGATCTTGAAAGACTTGATGATCAGTGTTCGATGTCTTTTGTTTTTGTCCACTAACTTCAATGATTCTCTTGTCAACAAGATCCTGTATGATGTTCTTCAGTTGTCGACAATTTTGTAGGTTATGCCCCTTTGTCCTATGATAATCACAGAAGGCATTGTCATTCCACCAAGTTGGTTTAAACTGTCCTGGATCGTATTGTCTTGGTTCCTGTAGTTGTATGAGGTTGTGTTGTAACAGTTGTTTGAACACCGACTCAATGGGTTCCCCTAAGGGAGTGAACTCATGTTTCTGGAATCTCCTTGGTGGTGGACGTTGAGTGTTTTGGACCACATTAGGAGGTTGATTGATAGCATTAAGCGTGTTGGCAAAATTATGAGGCCCTTTCAATGTGAGGAGGGGTCCTGCTTGTAATGTTTTAGCATCCACCACCCCATCATTGGTGACATTTTTATTGCGAGACCAAAATCTGTTTCTGTCGGTGGGAGCGTTTTGTACGACTGCGTTTCAATTGGGTGTTGTCATCTTGAGTTCACCCTTTTCAATGAGATCCTTCTCTATTATCAGCCCCTTTTCCACTAGTTCCAAAAAAGATATGCAACAATGTACCCTTAAGTTACTCCTGAGTTTTGGATGAAGGTTTTCTTGAAACATTGTAACCCTTTGTTTTTCAGGTATCTCGACATGACATCTACTAGCAATAGTTCTCCATCTCTGGAAGAAAGCAATGAATGTTTCACCTTCGTCTTGTGTTGTGTGGCACAATGTCGCTATATTTATCTCGTGGTCAATGTGGAAGGAGAATTGCTCCACAAATTTCTCGACTAGTTCTCCCCATGATCTAATGCCAGAATCTAGACCCGAAAACCATTCTAGTGCAACCCCAACAAGACTTCATGGAAATAGCCTCATAAGGTACGTGGGGTCGTAAGCGACATCAATGCATATTGTAGAAAATTCCCTGATATGTTCAACTGGATTGCGTTTGCCATTGTACTTAGGAAGATTTGGTATGACATATCCGTGAGGGAAAGGTGTCATGTACAATGATCTATCAAAAGGGAATGGGCATATGTCCTTTGGTGAAAATGATTTCTTAGTTGATACTGACATGTTATCCATTTGCGTTTGTAATGCCTGGATTTGTGTTTGTAGGACGTCAACTTGAGTCAAAGATGTGCTAGGAGGATTATGCGGATCCATATATGTATTCTGAAATCCGAAATCTCGTGATGGGTTTTGATTGAACGTTCACATCTGAGGGGGATTTGGATTCAGAATGTTGGTAAATGTATTCTGGTTTGGAATCGGCATAGATTGATGTTGTCCTGGATTCTGTGTAGATGGATTCCGAGTACCACTCTGTAGAAAGGGATTTTGATTCGGAACCGATGTGAAGCAGTTTTGCCCTGGAATTTGGGTAGACGGATTCTGACTACCAATCTGTGAAAAGGGGTTCTGATTCGGAACCGATGTAAATTGGTTCGGACTGCTAGTCTGGAAAGATGGATTTTTATTGCCATATTGGAAGGAGGGAATGCCCCCTATTTGTGTGATCCTTGGTATAGTACTAGTGACCTGAGCATTAGGTATGGCCATCGACTGTGGTAAGGTACCCATGATGCTAGCAGTAGGTGTGGTTATTGATTGCGCATTTGTGACACCGACATAGGATGTATGGGCTGATGTTTTAGGTCTTTTACTCCCACTAAGAGGACCTAAGGGAGTAGATGATGAAGCCCCTGTAGTGAAACTAAATCCTGATGTCATAGTAGGTGTACCAAATGGGGACGTATGAACTGTCATACTTTGTATAGACTTGCTAGATGGCATAGTCGTGCTGACTTGAGGTATAGTAGTACTAGCAGTCATGGTATTTGTCCCTTGTGTAGATTGAGTTTGTAAGGTACTAATATCAAATCCTAGAGGTAAGGTAACACCTTCAGCTAGTAATTTTCCTAAGAACCGTTGACGATCGTTTGCTAGGTACTCGTCTACAAAAGAGGCAAACTCAGGGTCTTGTGCGGCAGCCTCTATGTCTTCTGTTGTAACATGTCCTTGAGTGTTTCTAGTGGTAAATTTGTCTAATAGAGTCTTACGAGGTCTTGAAGAAAATGGATTGATGAACTCGCTTGGGTTTGACATGTTTTCTCTCTCTCTTCTCTGAGACCTAGTTTCAACCATGTAAGACAAGCTCAATATGCGGGAAATGCAAAACTATATCTAGAAACTGTATGACTCTATTCTATGTTTTTGGGGTTTTCTTATGCAAAATAAGGGATGTCCTATGATGATACTAGTCTAGACTCTAAAGGTGCAAGAAGTCTACGTGAAACCCTAAAATGAACAATTCTATAAACCCAAGGTGAAGGGACCAACTACCTAAAGTCAAACCAAAGTGTCAATTTAGATAAGTCAAGGAACCAATGTAGGACAAAGATCAAAGACACGCTGAGTTTCCTAACTAGACTGATGAGCTAGGACAACTCTCTGAAGGACAAAGTATATGATGATAAGACTAGGTTCAATGAAAAATTTTGTTGACACTATGACTTTTCTAGAGTATAGGTGGTGGACTACTCCTAAAGTTTGTAAAAGTGACCTCTCTAAATGTCTAATGCAAAGTAATATGAACCCTAAGATGAAGACAAACTCTAAATAAAGACAACTATGGTAATGACTAAATGAACCTAAAGGATGCAAAATTGAGCAAATCGTTTCAGGTTTCTGTTTCAAAGACTGTTTGTATGAAGACCACTGAAACTAGTATAACCCTGCTAATTGGACAGTGACAGTGAATTTTAGTTTTTCTGGTAATCAGACAGATGCATTTCAAGTTTAACAGTTGCGGTTCAAACTTACAGATGTGACTCAGAATTACCATATGCGACTCAAGCTTATAGATGCGACTCAGAATATAACGCATGCGGTGTTTCTAAAACAGATGCGAGTCAAAATGACAGATGCGGCTCAGAAATTACAGATGCGGCTCAAAACAACCAGATGCGACCTATATCAATCAGATGCGAGCCAGACTGACAGATGCAACTCAAAAATTACAGATGCGATTCAAAACTTACAGATGCGACTTATATCAATCAGATGCGACTCAAAATGTCAGATGCGTGTATCTGGTGAACAATTGTGACTCTCTGTGAATTTTCAGTGACATGAAATTTAAACTGACCCAGTTTTCTATGATCAAATGCTAGCAATCAAAGACAATCGTAAGACAAAGTGTTTTCAGTTTCAATTTTGGACTCAAAGAATGTTTAAAGTGATAATCAGACAAGCACATCCTAATAGGCCAAAGGCCTAGGGTTTGTATACTTGGTATAGCTCACCGAAATACCCTGGATTGGTGATGAACACCTTTCCTTCTCGAGAGTGGATAGCTTAGGAATTTGGTGGCATTGGCTCCCCTCCATGGCTCATTAACGTCTTTCGAGCACACCAATTCCGAATTCATTGGGTAGTGACATCCCAAGAACTGCTATCTCTACTCAAGGGGATCAGTAGTGAGTAATCTTCGGGCATGATACTGTACCCTGAACTAATACCAAGCAACGGCCACAAATAGGTTGGTCTCTACAACAAAGGGTATTTAATTCGAGCATTCCGTTCGTGGGGTGTGATCCATATGGCGCGAGTCCCCTTTCGGATCCATCTCGTCGGAACCACACTCGTGATTCTTGGGGTTTCCCCAAGAACCCACTTTTGTATACCGGCTGGAAGTCCCTCAGGTTCAGGGTGCTACCGGTCTGAGTCATTCTGGGGTGAGTACTTTTTCCCACCAGAACAGGCCCAAGTTCTAGAGTTGGTAACCGTTTCTCTTACACCCAGGATTGCACGGATGCGCAAGGGGAGAGGATACTTCGATGTACCAAATCGTAAGGGTGACCATACTTGTGCTTTCGCACCAAACACAGTAGACACTTGTTTATTCCAAATGAAAGATTTGCTACGCTACCAAACAATCTGTTTCAAAATTTAACTAGGGTCTTTGACAAGCGTCCTGCAGAAGATATCATTAGTAATTTTCAATATTGTCTTTGTCAATCGTCCTGCAAAAGCTTGTTAACTCCAAATGGCCACATGCTGAAAATCAAATATCAGTAGCACGAAAATCAATTGAAAATTCTAGATTGCTGAAAGTAGAAATAAAAATTTTTACCAGTCAATTGCGTCGTTTTGTTACCAGTCAGATGCGTCGTTTCTTTTTCAGTTGCGGCTCGGGATATCACTTGCGATTCAAGAATTGTCAGATACGTCGTTTATCTGTCAGATGTGGTTCATAAACTCAATTGCGGCTCAGAAACTTCACATGCGGTTGCAGAAAATGAATTGCGGTGCATAAATTGCAGATGCGTCGTTTCATACGAAAAATCTGCAAAAACAAAAATTAAAAGATCTACGGATTCGCGAAGATTGTGTCTTCACGTCGGGTTCACCAAAATGTAATGCTGAAAATATGAAACAAGATTTGCACAATAGACAACCAGAATCAAGATTAGAAGCACAAATGCATATAACACTAAATCTAAAATGCAAATTTCAATCGTTAAGCAACAAAGAACATGGGAAAGTAAAAACGTAATTAAAACTAAAACAATCTCACCAATTCCAAACGTATTTCCATGAATTATCTTGATTTCCCTTCTCCATTTTGCTTGTGTAGTATAATTGCCCTCAGATTTTCAAGTAAATTCGTGCAAGTATAGCCTAAGATAGTGATTAGCAAAATATCGAAGATTCAAGACAAAAGTGCTCTCAAAAGTTATCAAATTCGCGAGAGATTTCGAGAGAGATTTAGCGAGAGAGATTGGAATGAAGAATGACAAATCAATTTATAGAAAATTGATTATTCGAACGACAGGTCAAGATTGAAAGATTAACAGACGGTTGAGATTGACTGATTAGACATGCATTCAGATAACTGATAGAATTGACACGAGTGATTCGAATTAGAAAATAGAATTAAAGATTAAATAAATGATTTAATATTCAGTTTGGCATTCGAAAACATAAGAAATATCTTTGCAAGACAAAGATAAAGATTGATTATAATGACTCTCTATTCGAACGCACGCACAACATTTAATTAATTAAATAATAATATTTAATTAATATGCATGTGCATGCAAATGAGTTAAAACTGGAGGATTGCATGATCTGAAGAAAAGATTACTCGAAGACGCCACTCAGACATCGAATCAATAGTTAACTGAATGATTAAAATAGATGTCGAGTTGAGTAAAAGTGAATTCTTAGATAACTCACATAATTATCTAAAATATAGAAGAATGTGTTAAAATAGAATTAATGAATTAAATAATTCATTTAATTGAAGACTCGATATTCAAAGAATAATTAAATAAATAAGATTTATTTAATTAAGTGACGAATGGGATTTAAATGAATAATTAAATAAATTATGAATTTATTTAATTATAGTTGAAATATGATAAAGAGTAAATTAAATAATGATTTATTTAATTTAATAAGAAGAAGGTTAATTAGTAACATAATTAAATAACAAGCGTTTATTTAATTGATTAGATAGAATAAAGAGAAGTGAATTAATTAAATAATTAATATTATTTAATCAATAGATGAATTAATGTTAAGATGAATAATTAAATAATTGACATTATTTAATCAATAACCCTGAAGAATACGAAATATGAAGAATGTGGAAGTCGCAAGCCTAAATCAGATTTCGGTGTCTACACCAACATAGGTAAATTTGAAAATATTTTAAATTATATAATTTCAAAAAAAAATTGAATGAATTTATAGAAGATTATTTTTATTAAAGTGATAGAATCTAATCCCAATACTAACATTAATTATAAGTCTAACCATAACCCCAACCCTAAAACTAACACTAATTAACTTCAAACCTAACTCTAATTTTATATCCAACCCTAAACATAACTATGATTCTAAAACTAACATTAATGAAACCCTAATTGAACCATAACCCTAACCCTAATACTAACCCTTGCCCCAATTGAACCCTAACACTAACCCCAAGCTCTATCATAGAACCTTAATCTTTACCCCCAACCCCAACCCTAATCCTAATTGAATCCTATACCTAATTTTAATTAAAGTCTAACCCTATTTGAACCTTAAACTTAATTGAACTCATGTTTAGGGTTAGGGTTCAATTAAGGTTAGGGTTGAATTATGGTTATGATTAGGGTCAAAATTCAAAGAGGATTATGGTTGGAGTTTAATTAAGGTTGCTATTCATAGGGTTAAGGTTCAATTAGTATTCAATTTGGGTTAGGGATCAATTAGGGTTATAATTCAATAAGGGTTTAATTAGGGGTTAAGGTTAGTCTTAAATTAGGAGCTAGGATTGGAGTGGGGTTCAATTAAGGTAGGGTTATTATTGTCTATTTTGGGGTTAGGGTTCAATTAGAGTTCTCTAGGGTTTTGATACAATTAGGTTAGGTTTCAACAATACCTAGGGTTAGAATAGTTCTATTAGTGTTAGAGTTAGGGTTATAATAAGAGTTCAATCAGGTTAGGTCAAGGTTTAATTAGTGTTAGAGTTAGGGTTGCAATAATAAAATTTTCCATAATGATATGGAAAGGCATTCAATTGGATTCATATACAAATGCACAAATAAGAATTGGTAATTAAGAATTCTCTAGAACTAAAGTTATAACAACAAATACAATCCTTAGCTTAATCATTTGTTCTTTGTTAGGGTTGGGATAAGAATTTAATAGGGCCAACCGAGACTTAGGAAATAAAACCCTGAGGAGGAAATAAAGTATTAAAATCAAAGTTGGGTTTTAATTTTAATCCAGTGACATAAGCCTAAGCCATTAACCCTAGTGGTCATGTCGCCGATGGCTCAGCCAAATCCTTTCATTAAATACTAACCGTGCAATGTGTAGGTTTTTCAAATTCAAAGATATGGGAGAAGATCTCGATCGTACCGCGCCAACTCGCAGACATAAGGTGTCGCCCTGTTATTTGGCATGAGGTTAGCAAAAGGTAGATGTGTGTCCTTTATGGATTAATTTTATTGGTCATGAGGAAGGTGAACGATGCTTCGTTGGATGTCAAACCGAGTTAGCCTAAGATAAACAGTTTGATCTTCCAACTCTTCAAGAGATCAGCGGAAAGTATTCAAAGTTGGAAAACAACACATGGTGGTCATTTTATTGTACAACTAGTGAAGCATTAATGAATTATTCCTTGCTTGTGTAGTCACGTTGATCTCAATCTGTGTGAAGATGTTGTGGGCAATCATGAAGGGTGATCTTTGGATTCTTATGCAGCTCTAGTTAAATGGTGATAGTACATATGCCACCAAATTGCATTGTTTGCACATGCATTTTTACTAAGCATTGATGAAGGTTGCCATTACCTCGAAAAATAAATACAAGAGGAATTAACTACTAATAGTGTCATTCTTGTAGGATTTAGAGTACTTTGTGGGCTAAGTCTAACCAAGTTTGAGTGCTTGTCTGAGAAGAGAAAATGAGTAAGTCAATAAGGAGGTCTGTTCGTTTAAGCTCACAAAAGCTCAGTCCTGCTATTCAAGAAGGTGCTTTGGTTGACAAGCCCAGGCTTGTGCCCACTAGATGTAGTAGAAGGTTGCAATTCCAAGATATTGATGCTCAACTGGTAGATGACAAAGGCAAGCAGTCGACGATGTGCTCTATTACTAGTGTCAGTAGGAAAATAAGCTATGGGCATGGCTCCTTATCTGGATGCCAACACTCGCCCATTGACCTTACGAGCAACAATTCTAATGATGTAACCAAGACCAACTCCGAATATTGTCGGTATTTACATCGCTTCAATCACAGTCTGCCCTCTAATGAGGAAGTGATATCTGTGGGCACATTGGCTATTAAAACCCCAAGCAGACGAACTAGAACCGTATTGGGCAAGGACAAGAAAGAAGAGGCTGAGGGTCTACCATATTGGGCAACAACTAGAAGCAGGCATGTATACCAGGGTCTAAGTGTTGGTAAGGGTAGGGTGGTGGGTAAATAAGAAGTTGTTGTGGTTCCTTCGTGGCAATTTGGTTGCCTATTTTTTTCACGGGGATAGCGATAAGGGGATTTTGATGACAATTTGTGTTCCCTTTTCTTTTAGTTTTCCCCAATTCGTGTGCCACTATGTTTTGCAGATTCAACTTGTGGGAAGTTTTGAAATGAAAGTCAAATGCAATGGAGATTTTTTTCAAATGAAAATTTATGGTGAAATTACATTTGAGACCGAAGCTTGTTGCTTCCTTGTCATATAAAAGGGAATTCAAGGCTCATTTGTAGGGAGAGAACTGATGAAAGCTCTAGCTAGGTTTTGAGTTGAATATATGGGTAGAAAGATATCATTCCTCTGATGAGGAAGTGATATCTGTGGTGCCATTGGCTATTAAAACCCCAAGTAGACAGACTAGAACCATATTGGGCAAGGACAAGAAAGAAGAGGAGGCTAAGGGTCTACCGTATTGGGCAACAACTAGAAGCGGGCATGTATACCGGGGTCTGAGTGCTGGTAAGGGTAGGGTGGCAGGTAAATAAGAAGTTGTTGTGGTGCCTTAGTGGCAATTTGGTTGCCTAGTTTTTGCATGGATACAAAGGGGATTGTGATGACAATTTGTGTTCCCTTTTCTTTTATGTTTCCCCAGTTCATGCACTATAAATGTTTTGTAGATTCAATGTGTGGGAAGTTTTGTAATGAAAGTCAAATGCAATGGAGATTTTGTTCAAATGAATATTTGTGGTGAAATTATATTTGAGCCTGAAGCTTGTTGCTCCCTTGTCATATAAAAGGGAATTCAAGGCTCATTTGTAGGGAGAGAACTGATGAAAGCTCTAGCTAGGTTTTGAGTTGAATATATGGGTAGAAAGATATATGTCCTCTGATGAGGAAGTGATATATGTGGTTCCATTGGCTATTAAAACCCCAAGTGGATGGAATAGAATAGATAGCATGTTTTGAGTTTTGGATGAATATATGCCAATTATCTTAAATTGTATGCAGATATGACTTATAAGCATGAATAAATGTATAATTCTAATATATTTTCTCTCCTTATGTGGATTTGAGTGAATTTTGAATGAAATGTTAATGATGTTGTCATTCTTCTTTTGAGAATTTGTTCAATTGTATGTCTATGTTTTGGGTAGAATTTAATTTTAAAATTTTGAGGTTTCATATTTATATGTGTGAGATTGATCTAATATTCCATAAAATGAATGTTAAAATATCATGAAAAAAATGGGCAGAGAATGAATGTAGAAGTAAAATTATATTTGCATATATTCATAAAATAAGATCTAATAAACAAAAAATATATGCAATTAAAAATAAAGGAAAAATTATTCAACCCAAATTTAGATAAGAGATATAATTAGATTATATGATAACTTTAAGGCTAGGGTTAGGGTTTGATTAGGATTAGTGTTCGCTTAGGGTTATGATTAGAGTTATGAATCTACAATTAGGGTTCAATTAGGGTTATGATTAGAGTTATGAATCTACAATTAGGGTTCAATTAATGTTCACTTAGGGTTTCTTTCTTGGGAGAAGTTTATTGAATGGTAAGTGTATTTTATAAAATTAATATTTCAAGAAATTAATTTTAGATAATACTACATGTGGTTTTCCATATGGTATTAAATTGTAGATTAAAATTGATAATAGATTTCTTTCCTTCTTTTGCATTGTAAGCTACCAATACATGGCCTTAAAATCCTATTCATATTTTGAGCTTTTCTAAACTATACAACACGACATCCAACAAAAAAATTTGTTATGCATTTTTTCCAAGCACAAATCCTTAGAATTCTTAATGTGTTACTTAGGTTAATTCTTTATTGCAATAAATAAATACACACTAATATATATATTATGGATTTGAGGGAAAATATTAAAATATTTATATATATAGAAAAATTTAAATGCAAAGGATTCAAGTACATACCTTTGCTTTTGTTAATGTTGATGAAGATACAAATCTTGATGAAGTACCAAATTTGATGACATGATATAAAAAATTGGAGTATCTTTTGCTCTATGTGGCACTTGAAATTTTGTACAAAACTATAACTAACTCTACGTCAAATTTGTGACTTTGGACCTATTTTGCATCAATAAATATGAGCTTTGACACATGCCTCCTAATCTAGCATACAATATGTACTTAAATGCTCAAAATAGTTGGGAGTAGTGTTGAGATTGGTGGATCTTTGGGAAGGTCCAATGCTTCACCTTTGTATCTCTCCCTATAGATAGAGGTAGAGATGAATATAGAATGAGAGAGGAAAAGGGATAAAATAGATAGAGATATAGAGAGAGATAGAGGGAGAAATAAATATATAGAGAGATAAATAAATTTTAAAAAATAACAATAAATTTAAAAGCATGAGAAATGTTCCTCAATCATTAGATTTAGTATTGACAACATCAAAGAAGTATATCATGACAAAATGGCATTAACTAACTTAGATATATCCACTATTTTTTTTTTCAAATGTTTGAATACATTGTTAACATTATATACATTCAAGCATTTGAATGTTATGAAACCTATAGATTTGCAATTGAGTCTAATAAAGCTTTTCTCTAAGATGAATAATCAAACTTTGTTGTTTTTATGACTGTGCATTTAATCCTTTGTTCAAGTATATAAGTCTCTTTTTTCACTTGAAGTTTAAATATGTCTCTATTGAAAAGGACCTTTTGTATAATGTGTGAAAACTTAACATCATCTTGTTTTTCATGCTTCAAAATGTTCAATTCTTTTGTTGTTACACCCATAATTTCTTCTGCCACTTCTTCAAAAGTTGTTATCCAAGTGAATGAAGTATGGTCTTGCACTTTTCATTGAAGTATATATTTATAATCACATTCAAGGAAAGTTTTATCACATCTTCCACAATACCACTGACCATTTTCATTAGTGTTTACCTTCTTTTTACAGTACCTATCTCCAATTTTCAATGGGCATGTTGTATAACAAAATTTTTCTACCTTAATGAAAGATAAGGTAGCTTTTGGGTAAGTGCACCAAGATGGTTCCCAAAAAGGGGGCTTAAGTGACCACTTTTTT
>VDFB02191325.1:0-21319 GCA_007258455.2 Sequoia sempervirens
AAGTTTAACACTAACATTAAAATTTATAATCTTATTCATTCCTTTCAAAGAATACTAAAGATAAGAATGAAAAATTAATAGAATATGTATTCAAATGGACACATAGATATATGCTAGTGAGCTAATTGCAATGTACAAAATAAACAAAGATGAGCTTGAGCTCTATTCACCAAATTTTGAGAACTTGTTTGATCCCCTTAAGAAATGTCATATTAGGAACCCTTAAGAGATCAATTTACGATTTAGCATGATAGGATGGCTTAAGGGGATCTATGTGTAGTAAGGTCCTAGGACAAAATGGTCCATGGCTTAAGGGAATAAAATTTGGTGGAGTTTCCTAAGGCAACCAAATTTCATTTTAAGGTCCTATGACAAAATGATCACTTTAGGGTTTAGGGTTTTGGGAACTTAGGGTGAAGTTTGGGATGCCCTTGGAATAATGGACTTGCAAGTTAGTGAGCAACATTTTCTTGTGGAACAGTTGATTGAGATAGCTCTTGTTTCCCAACAAGATTATATCTATAGAGCTAAGGTATATCAATTGTGAATACATGTATTAATCAATTATGACATAGAATTTAATTAAATCTGAGGACATAAATTGATTTATCTAAATTTTCAAATTTCATGATAAGATACACAAGTTCTCTATAGTGGGACAAAGTAGTTAAGAAGAAATTATAAGTTTAACAAGTTAACATTAATTTATAATCTCATTCATTGTTTTCAAAGAATATTAAAGATAAGAATGAAATATTAATAGAATACATGTTCAAAGGGACACATAGATATATGATAGTGACCTAATTTCAATGAACAAAATAAACAAAAATGAGCTTGAGCTCTATTCACAAAATTTTGAGAACTTGTTTGATCCCCTTAAGAAATGTTATATTAGGACCCCTTAAGACATTGATTTACGATTTAGGGTGATAGGATGGCTTAAGGGGATCTAAGTGTAGGAAGGTCCTAGGAAAAAATGGTCCATGGATTAAGGGAATAAAATTTGCTGGAGTTGCCTAAGGCAAACAAATTTCATTTTAAGATCCTATGAGAAAATGAATGCTTTAGGGTTTAGGGTTTAGATTTAGAGATTTGATGACATGAAAACATATCAATGTCCAATAAAAAATGTAAGAAATCTCCAAGGAGCCCTAATTTATGACACTACACAATGTGACAAGGATGTTTATAAATTGGTCATTGAAGTGTAGCAATAACTGAAAAATCCTAATGTGAATTATTCGTAGCCTCAATCTCAATCTCAATCTCAATGAAAATGCCTCGAATCTAGGTAACATTTCCTGGATACTTCTAAAATTATGTGAACTATTAGGGTTTTAGGTTTATGTTTTAGGGTTTAGGTCCAAGGATTAACCTAGGTAAATTAGTTTTTAGGGACCTATGGTTTTTGGAACCTAGGGTTTCTAGGGTTTTGATTTCTAAGTTAAATGTGTCCAATTTAGGTTTTGAACATGGTTTTCGATTTACAATTTAACGTTCTTTGTTTCACTGATGTTTTTGGTTTTTTAAATGCAATTTAAAAACTATAAAATAATGAACAAAAATAAAATAAACAATCAAAAACTAAATACCAATTACAAAACAAAAACACAAGATACAAAGAAAAAAAAAGGCAGAATTCAACCAACCTGGAGGTTGTTGAGGTTGCTTGTGTCAACAGGAGGAGGTGGCAGTGAAAATTTTCTTCAATCGGGCCCTTTGAAACACGTATCGTCTTGTCTTCTCTTCGACATAGCTAAAGGCTGTGAAAATGAAAAAAATAGTTGCTAATTTTTTTTTTAAAACCTTTAAGAAATGTGTACATGTTTTCGGCTCGCATACCTGAAGCTGAATGCATACGCATTTGGATTTAGGCTCGGGTACCCAATCCGTAATGCGTATGTGTTTTTTGAAAACGCGTACGCGTTTTATGCAAAAAAAAATGTTTTGGCCAAAACTTCCTCTCTTCATGTACCCAACTTATTTCTTTTACCCCTAAGTTAAAACTTAAGTAAATATGCATTTACTCTAACATAAAGAATAACATAATCTTAAGTAAACGAAAATAAATTTTCAAATAAAGATGAAGTAAACACATAACCAAAATAATTAAATATAGAAATAAAACTTATAAATATAAAATATAGACAAAACAAACAAATACAATTATTTATTATACTATGTTAACAATAAAAATTAAATATAATTAATTAATTTGTATTTAGTCAAGAAATAATTTTTTTTCACAAATATAAGGATGTCAAAATGAAACTATTAAAAAATAAGATAAAAATATATAATACTAGCAATTGCATGCACAGGCATGCAACAATCAGCCGATAGAGATCCACTACAAAAGGAAGCCCAATGGGAAAAAAGGAGGAAGCTTGTTTTTGTAGTGCAAAAGGAAGTGTAAATGTTGGAAAATGTTTGTAGTGCAAAGTAAAGCTTTTTATTGAATATGGGAGAACAAGAGGTTGGTTTATAGTAGGGGGTGAATATTTTGATGTAAGATTTAATCGAGAATAAGATCCATAGAGTACATTATAATAAACAAAGATATTTGAAAGGCATAATTAGATGGATAGATTAATTAAAGCAAAACTATGTGTGCAATAAAAGATATGAATATGGCTTATGTAGACATTTTTTTATATCTCTATATTTATTTGGAGCATTGTACAATGTTTTAAACCCCATGTTATAGTGTACTTCTTTATTGTTATGTGACAAGCAATTCACGAGAGATTAAAAAGCATTTGTGTAAATCAGGAGATTGATTTTTGCATTTCCATATCAATTATTTTTAGTTGGAAATTGATTGCAAAAATGTAAAATAAAACCATAGGTCATCTTCATTATTTGCAATGTATCCATTACTTGCAAACTCAATTAATTAATTATCAATTATTTTAATAAGTAGTATTAGGAGAATGATTTTTGAATAAAAAATTTCTTAATAAATCACATTTTGTCAATTGAATACAATTTAAATTTGTAAATGATTAGTTTTGTTAATAATAAAAAAATTTATCCAAAATTTAAGGTATTATATATTTTAGGTTAATAGTGTCTATATTTGATGTTTTTGTATAGGTTAATCAATCGTTTAATTGATTAAAATGGGAAAATGTTTTTTGTGTTTTGGAATGAGAATTTAGTAGTTGGAAAATGGCTATCAAATTGTACATCATGTGCTATATTCCTAATATCAAATTAAAAAGTATGCTTTTGAAAAAGTGATTCCATTAGTATAGTTATGTCTTTTATTAGTAAGATTGAATAAAAAAGTATTATTTTAAAAAGTTATTTTTTTATTTGAATATTAGTTATAATGGTCATCACAAATGGATTTTTCAAAAATTAAAGATGTTATAAGTAGTATCAACTCCATAATTTTGGGTCTGCGATGGAACGATACACATAATTTCTATAGGTATTTTAATTGAATTAGAAGGTACACATTGTTTGGAGGGAACATCAAAAAGATGTCACTAAATTTATACAATGATTTGTGTAGACATGTATATATGTAAGAACAAATGTATGGCATTAAATGTAGAATGAAAAAACCCACGCTTGTTTTCCTCCCTACTATATTGGAATAATGAAGGCCCATGGACTATATCCAGAGCCCCGAGCAAGAGAAGAATGAAACATGCATGGGAGATACCGTGGACATTCAACATACATTATTATTTTAATTGAATTAGAAGGTATGCCTTGTTTTGAGGCAATATGGAAAAAATAATAGTAAATCTATACAAGAGTTTGTGCATACATGTATGTATGTAACAACAAATAAATAACATGAAATGTAAGCCCACAAAACCCATGCTCGTTTTCCACCCTGCCATATTGGCATCATGGAGCCACATGGACTCTAGCCAAACCCTCGAGCAAGAGAAGGATGAAATGCCCATGGGAGATGTTGTGGAGTTTCATCATACATCGTACAATAGAAATCTTGGGCAAACTCCGTTGTTTCCATATATAATATCTGATATTGATTTCTTCTCTTTGGTGTGGCAACTTGAAAGCAAAAATGTAACTTTGTTTTTGAATCCCTTTCCATGCTTAAACCTAGTTCTTGCAAATTATGAAATACAAAGGTATGTTAGTGGACAACCAAGGGAAATAAAAAAGGAAGGATAAAGAGAAAGTATACGAGAAAAACTAATATATACAATGTGACCCTAAAAATAGTGAATAATTTTTGCAATTAGTTAACGAAAGCTATCTATTGACAATGAGAAAGTATCATACTTACATACACTGTTGATTGTGTTCAACAAGGATGAGTTGCATTGAACTGAGTTGTAGGAGCATGAAATAATTTGAAATAGAGAGTGTACAATACACTAATTTTTTTGAATGCATATTTATATTTCTGTAGGAATCAAAATTAAATAATATACATATAAAATAAAAGAGGCTAGAAGTATTTGTTCTAAATAGAAACAAATAAAGTGGAATGTTCTGATTAACCATGTAAACCCACACTCACTCTCCTCCCTACCATATTGGCATTATGAACCCTCGTGGGGTCTACCCAAACCCCTGAGTAACAAAAGCGGGTAAGGTCCATGGAAAATCTCAAGGACTCTTATCATATATCACATGATAATAGAAAATAGAAAATTTGTAAAACAACTATTAGGAAAACACTTTTGAATCACAAGTGATAGATGGTCGAAAAGCCACATTCAACAATTTGATAGAAGACAAGCAATCTAACTAAAGCAAACAATGACAAATGCAGGGGATAGTATAGAGTTTGTGTTTAGCAGGGAATTACGTGCCAAAAAATTCTATCAATGTATATAACCAACAAGAAATAGACAAGGATGGAAGGCCGAGATAACATACCCATGCTCACTCTCCTTCCTACCATATTAGCATCATGAAGGCTCGGGAAATATGATGAAACATAATGGTAGAAGACAAACAGTCTAAGTGATAGCTAGCTTTTGAATTACAAATTCAAGCTACATTATTTGGCACTAAACGCTATAGACAAATAGGTAAATTGTAACACCCCATCGTCATGAACCCCAAAGGACAATTAAACAATAATTACAACAATTTTTTTTTTTTAAAAAAAGTAAACATAACATACATGTAATACACATTAAGTCATGACATGAATTTCATTTAAGCAGATTCACTAACACATACATCCCTTGGGGTACACGAGGAGTCATTACAAGACTTAGATCCACACAACGACAATAAAGAATAAAAGCCAAAGATATAATCTATAACAAAATAAACATTAACAAATATAACACATACATGAAAATTCATTGATAAGAAACCATCTGTGTAAGTACAACATATACATAATTAACTCAACACAATGAATAACAACTGCCATAGCCAATAACCACACCAAGTTTAACATTACATTACAGTACAATGTTCTAAAGGTACAATGATACAATAGTGTTTCCAAACATAAATGGAAACCATACACAAGATAACATGATACAAATAAACAGATGAATACAAAGTATCATAATTGGCTCCAAGACAAATACAACTCTGGAGTCGCTGCAACAGCACCAATCCGCACCTCTCGATCCTCGACTAGGGACCCAATGGGGTGCTTAGCACGTTCCACCCGACCATGTGAGTCTGAAGACCCACCCCCCGTGCTAAGGGGCTGACAAGAAAGATTCCTCAACCAAGAACATCCAAACACGGTACCACAAGACTCAACGTCATACAAAAGTGTCATAAAACTCAAGGATTACAATGACATAATCAACAACATCCAAGAGACAACATAATAACTTAAAGTCATAATCCCATCACATAAATCAAGCAATGACCAATAAACAAGTAACCAAAGGATGATCATGAAACACTTCCAAATCAAACTGAATTAAGGAACATAATACAATTCCAAATTGCAATTAAACAATACAATAACATCATATCATAGTACCATAAGAATACAAGGTCATAAATCAAATATCAATGAGATCATACAAGACCACAAAGTACACCAAAGATATATCAAGGCAATAATCACAAATCAATATAAATCCATATATCAACAATCTAAACCAACCCCCACAACCTACTTCCAGAGGAACACAATAAAGTAAAACACATGGGCAACTAGGGGAGAGTGTCATCGCATAGTCCTACATGGGCTATCCTATGCTCTTCCTCCCAACTGGAGGTGCCGGTCCCATCTATGGCTATCATGTGCCCTTCCTCCCAACTGGAGGCGCTGGTCCATAGGGTGACTCATGCGGAGCTGTAAACCTCTCGTGAAGACGAGGTCACGACCTTGCCAACCACGGCCTTCTCATCCTTCCATTAGTCTGTGGAAGCACTAATGAAGACAAGGCATCCATTTTTTAAATCTTATAGTGGTATTACTACCCAACCCTCCTAAGTTAATTATTAGGTTTTCACTTGATTACTAACTCACTTGTGGGTTATCCTTTTCCCTTCCCCTTAAACGGGGCGCCGGCCCCCACGAGGAGCCACTCTCCCTAGAGACCCAACAATATCAAACCAAAAACCAAGAAACCAAGGGTTGTACCATCATAATTTGAACAAAGAATCACAACATAAAAGTATGCGAGGCATTACCCATCTCGCTAATAAGTACAAAATCAGAGTGTCAACAATTCCCGTACAACCCTTTTAAAATCATGAAACCAAAACACTTGCCACATCAAGGGCACATAAAGAGAGAGAACATCAAATGTCAATCATCTCAAGCCTCTGGAAGCCAAAAGAATGAAAACCCACAAACAAGGGTAAAGTGAAGCAACATGAGTATTTCTCCAATAATTCCAACACAAGGATAAAATTTCATCAAATATGAGAGTAAATCAGAAAAGCCATAAAAAGGGAAGGTTCATCAAGACCCATCCACAAATCAACAATGGTGTCACCTCAAATAGGAAAACACAAAAGAAAATCAACCTTTAATTCAACGAAATCACTTAATGAAACCAAAAGCCACCAACTAGGCATTCCATGGGAGACCTCGATTTCCTCCTCTCAAGATACCCGTGCAGTTGGTATACAAAAGACCTTTGACAAAATCAACAAACATGACAACAAGATTTCCCTCGCCTCTGGAAGCCCAAAAATAAATCAAATACTCAAGGACTCATCAACAAGGGTAGACAAAGCGGTAAAGTTTCCAATCAACTAACAACACAAATTTAAGAAATATAAATCCTTTCAAAACCCGGAAGTAGCTCAAGAGAAATTCACACCGAGACAACACCATCAAAATTATTCAACACTTCCAAGGCACCAAATTAAAGAACACCTTAAATACTCAACCACTCACAACTCCACCAAACATTCGCATAATAAACAACAACCAAAAATTCAAACAAGAACAATATTTAATAGCCAATCAATTAACAACCAGAACTAAATGACTTTACAACTTACCCATCTAAATTACCCAATTAACTAAAACAATTTATGATAACCATCACAAGTATTCTAAAAGACTTATCCATAAAGAGAACTTACAAACCAACCATTAAATGAATATAAAGGAAGTCAATTTTCAAAAGATTAAAATTCCATTTCACCAATAAACTATCCAATTCGAGAATACCCTAATCAATCTCTAACCATGCCCATACATTTAAATTTCCCCTTTCATTTATCAACATAATTGAAAACTACTTAATAATTGGGTAGTTAACTCATTATCATTTCATAACTACTTATGTTCAAAACATTATTTCCACTCTCCTTTCATCATACTAACTTAACACTCACTTCCAATATTTAAATTAATTGTGAAAACCACTTAAGACCAATTGTTTATACTTTAAAATGACAATAATAACAATACTCTAAATACTTAAACTACGTATTAGAACTTACCACCTTAAGATCTTAAATCTATCTAAATAAATTCCCACACATAAATACCTTTTAAAACCACTACATCTTTATATATTTTAATTCTTTTTGAGGAGGGAATGTAAAAAGAGAATAGATCTGTTCTAAGAATCCAACAAGTCTACAAGACTCAACCTCATAAAAAGATAACTTATTCAATTCTATAATAAATCCTATTTCTAGAATAGTCACACTAAAACAAGAATTAAATAAACAATGCTGTCAATTGATTTTTCTACTAAATCATCCTCTCAAAATTGTAATTTAATAAATCAATAACAAAAAGACACAGATTTCTTTCTATTTTATTATTTCTACTATAATCCAAATATTTTAACCAGAAAAAGAAAAAGAATATTTACTGACAAAATTAAATATTCACTGCAACAGTTAAATCAGTGGAATTTGAATAAATAAGTTAATAACTATATATACAAATATAAATATATATATATACAAATACATATATATATATACATCCATAAATATATATATATATATATAAGTAAAATCCACATAGTAAATAAAAATTAGAATTCGCGTATTAAAAGAAATTTAAATACATACAAATTTAAATGGGAAATTTTAATCCCAACAAAAAGGGCACGGGGAAATACGCCCGGCCGTGGGTAGTCTACGAACTGCTCACGGCAGTCCTTCGGACTGCCGTGGACAGTCCGCAGACTGTCACACGGTACCAGTGGCGGGGTGGTGGGTACAGCCAAGGCCGAACCACCACACAACCACTATTACATATATAAAACCCAAAATAAAATACTAAGCACAGTGCCGACAGAGCAATTCAACGAATTAAATTTTCATTTAAAATTTTCTTATGTATAAATATATGTGTATATATATATTTATATATATATACCTAATATATATATATATACACACCAGAATTTGAACATTTCCAAAAAATAGGGAAAGATAAATACTGTACACTTTACAATCTCACTGTGCATGATTGAAAATAAAAGAAATGTTTTATAAAGTAAATGTATGAACCAGAATATCACAACCCAGAATTTCGTTGAAAGGAAATTGCCCTTTAAACATATATGCATATTTTTATTAAAACGAAACAACAGAAATACTGTTCATTTCCAGATTTCAAACAAAATCCCTTTTTCAATAAAACAACAGTCCAGAATCCCATAAAAATTCCATTTTAACATATAACAATCCCGATTCCCAGATAGATTTCCATTGATTAGACAATAACCCAAAATATTTCTTTCCACAACTTTTGATTTCCAACCCTAGATGAAAATTTCACATACATAGAACAATTCCTATTTTAACAGAGAATAAATAATTAAAAGAGAAGAACCTGGCGTCCTGTGCTTGAAGAAAACTGTAGAGGCTTTATCCCTCTTGTTGAACCAATTCCTTGCTGCCGATCTTTCCCAACAATAGATTCAAATCCTTCTTCCTTTTCAATAATTTCTCCAGAAAATAGAAAAAGAAACCAAGGACAGAAAATGGTTGAAAGCAAAATTTCTCCAGCATTCGAACCCCCCTCCCAAACAAAGAAAACCCCTTCTTAAAATCAATATCCAGGAAACCCTTTCAATTTCCTCTTCTCGTGAATACCAGAAGTCACCTCTCAAGAATAAATCAAAATAATTATTAATCCCTTTAATTCCTCTTGTTGCCTTTTCATGCATTTGATTAAAAATTAAATAAACTTAAATCCACAAAATTGAACTTTTATTTGAATATATATTCATTATCTCCACAATACATAATTAATTACTTCCACATTAAAATAATTAAAATCAACCATTTGCAAGATTCAAAATAAATGTAATATTTTTACCACTACTAC
Organism: Sequoia sempervirens; assembly: GCA_007258455.2. Taxonomy (NCBI): domain Eukaryota; kingdom Viridiplantae; phylum Streptophyta; class Pinopsida; order Cupressales; family Cupressaceae; genus Sequoia; species Sequoia sempervirens. Next base: position 9,734 of record VDFB02191325.1, read on the forward strand.
TAATATTTATCTATTGCTTTATTTATTTATTTTTCATATTCTCCAGTTCTCTTCGACTTCCAAATGCTCTATAGGTGTAGTTTCATTTCTTGCTTTAAAACACTTCAGTTTCCTATCTCCTTATCCATTTAAATTCCTTATTATAATAATTATCTTTTCAAGATTATTTTGTTCATAATTATTATTAACTTCAACAATTTAAATCAATTTATCTAATAATATCACTTTTACTTTTAACGAATTAGTTTAATTTGATCATTCGTTCTAAATCATTTGATTTAATTTAATTAATTATTATTTTAATTTCTAATCATATTTTTAAATAACCTTGCAAATCACATATGATTTGATTAATTATTTAAACATGACTACAAAAATATGATATTTTTCACACAATCAAATAACACAGTATTAATGAAGAACACACAAAAACTCACACACAAGTCCAGAACAACCGACACGGAGGGGCACTACATAAATTATAGAAGAATTATTAAGAGTATACGTAAGAACCACTGGATAATAAACTATTCTTCATGATACTCTTTTCCTGAGTTCACCATAGCAAACCCTTGATTATTGTAGATTGCTTAAGAATAACAGCTAAATGAGAGATGATGAAAAACCCACAGTAAACATATTCATACAAGAGGAGCAGTGTATGTCAAAGTTGACCTGTCAATTCAAAATTTGAACTACATTCTTTGATAGTAAGCCCACATTAATGAAAACTTGTAAAGGAAATGGATAAGAATAATTTGTGCAAAATGGCTATAATGCCATAGAGTTAATTGGGAAAAGAGAAATTTCATGTGGGGAAGTTGAAACAAACAAGGAAGAAAGAATACAATGAAACATATTGATGTAGCACAGTGTGATCCCACATAATTTGCAAGCATGCCTACTTACATAAGCAGACTTGGGAACTTTGTTTGAGGGAGCTTCAAGGAGATGAAGGAAAAAATAATCTCATAAAAACATATTGATAGAGGATTCAAGCTATGTTCGTTGTTTATAAATAGTGAATACAAATAGAGGAATTGTATAGGAGGTGTTGAAATAAGAACTATTTGCTACAAGTCATTTTACATGGTTTTTTGCATAAATGTTTTGTGTATAATATTTAATGTGAAGCATTGTATGTTGAATTCATAGTTTAGTCTCTGGCACAATACATATTTTGCAGAGATTGATCCATCATATAATTGTTGTCATAGCCTAAAGAAGGTAAGTATCACCATTAAGAATTTGGGGTAAATAATTGATTTGGAAAGCTAGAAGGATATCTGTATATGTGTCTTTTATCTATTGAAAATGTCTCTTTCGACAATGTAATTTAATCAATATACTTTCTTGCACATTTTGCAACACATTAGTGTCAAAACCCTCCAACCTACTGCCAAAAGCAACAATAAGGATAAAATGAGAAGAATGAACAATAAATTAATCATTTATGCAAAATACCCATGTGAAACATACATATATATACATGTAAACATATATATATATATATATATATATTTGTATACATGTATCCACATGTACATATATATATACATGTATACATATACATTATATATATATATATGTATACATATTAAAATATATATACACACATGTATAGAGAAATGTATATATACGAAATTAGTTTCATTGGTGTTAGGTGTTATTCTTTCTAGGATCTCTTTGTATCTATTCAATTTATTTGTTAGAAGTTCCCAACGGGTTTTTTGTCAACCCAACTGTAAGTAAGACTTGTCATGTAATAGCTTTGTAACAATTTGTCTATTTGTCTATAATCTTTAGTCTGAGGGAATGTAGCTTGAATGTTCGATTAAGCCTATGACATTATGTGTGTGTATATATATATATATATATATATATATATATACAAATATATATATACACAAATGTAAACACACATACATATATGAAAATAGTTTGGTTGCTATTAAGTGTTATTCTTTCTAATATATCTTCCTATTGGTTCAATTTATTTGTTTGAAGTATTCGATGATATTTTCATCAGCCCAAGTGTGAATAGGACTTGTGGTGCAATAGCTCTCTTACAATTTCTCTATTTGTCCTTATCTGTGTGTATCTTTGGCATTGCAGCCACTACCATAGGAGCAATTGTACTTATCTCTGTGTAGGGTTTAGGGTTGTATGAAACGATTAACATATTCGAGATAAAATCACTTTGGTGGTTGTTTAGTGTTATTGTAATAGTTAGTAGAATGTGTGGAGGAAGATAAAGAGAAGATAAATATAGACTAAAATTGAAAAGTAAACATATTTAACAAAAGATAGGTTAAAGTGTATCCTATTAGTCTTCTTTATTCAATGTATTTTTAAGTTTGAGTGTACAAGACAAAATATTACATTATCAAAATGAGCCCACCGGGGATCAAATCTCGCTGAGTGCAAAGCCCCCGACACTGAAAAAGAGATGAGGCCGGGATCATGCCTCGGATGAATTTGGTGGAATGGATGCCCCTCAGTCCTTGGCTCTTAGCCGAAGAGGTTCAGCCCAAGAAGGCTCTGCTCCATCAAAAATGAATTTGTGGATGACCTCCATTAAAAAAAGAATGATTCTTAAATGATGCATTTGGGTCATGACAACCTCATGGTTCAACATTCCATGTTGCTAAATATCTACCCTTTTATGTATGTAGGCAAGTGTTGTTTTCTTTGATAATTTGGATTAGGTGCTTTTAATAAGTATGTTATGTTTGATCTCATGTCTATGAATTGTATGAGTGGGAGGATGTCTACTTAAGTTTCAGATTAATTGTCAAACCGTTTGCAGGATGAGCTTTACCATGTGCAAGCACTTCTTACTCCCAACAGGACATTTGTTGCCATTGTTGCGGGAGCCAAGTATGATACTAAGATTGGTCCATTGAACCAGATATACAAGAAAGTTGATAAATTAGTTGTGGGTGGGCTTATTTACAATACATATCTATGTGCCAAATATGGAGTTAAAATTGCTGGTGTAGAGGTATCACATTCTCTTTCTTCAATTAGTATGAGATATGCCTCTATAAAATTTATTCCAGGTTTACTGATTTATATTTGTTCGTATCAATCTGTATTTGCAGGATTCCGACATTGAACTTGCAAAAGAACTAGTTGAATAGGATAAAACAAAGAAAAAGATTGTGGAGGTCCAGTGGCTAGTGGAAACTGATACATTGGAGGGAAATACAGGACAATCAATATTAAGTTAAATAATGCAAATTTTGTTAGTCTGGTTGGTAGAATTGTGAGAGTTTGGTACCTAAATAAGTTCCTAATTCCTACTATAATATGATTATAAAAACTTCTCTTTCTTAATATTTTGCAGGACTTTGCTCTAGGCCAGACCTACAAGTATGTAGTTGATGTTGATCCTATTTCATTGAGTCAGATGAGGTTGCACAAGCAATGAACTCAGCTAAGACAATTTTTGTAAATGCTATGATGGGACTCAGGCCCCATTTCTGGCATGGTACAAGCAAAATGGATGAGGTCATTGATAAAAATCGCTCAGCGCAAATGTTCTTTGGAGGTGGTGACACACTTCAGACATTTTAGTCTGGTATTTTCAGTCCGAAGAGTTCTGCTTTGTCATTATTGCTTTTACTGCGTTTTATCTTCTCATATTCAAAGCTTTTAATTTGTGTTCAGATGTACAATAATAATCAAGGCATCCAAGAAACAAATTCATGTTGATTGAAATTACTTTCGGCAACAAAAATGGAAAAAATTACCCAGCATAGTTATTGCTATTGTTGTGCTCTATTGAAAAAAATCACTATAATAGAAATCATAGTTCACTTCCCTCACGAACTTAGCGCACTAATTTCGTTAAGTGAGGAGGCCAAACGTTATGTTAGATGAAACAAAGATAGAAATTAAATAATTCATTAAAATAAATTATCTTAATTTTAGATATTATTTATGAGCATAAGTTAAAGCGTTGAGGGTTAAATATCAGGAGTATTTATTAGTTTCTGTTATGGAATTATAGAAAAGGTTAGTTTCTAATTAATGATTACTATTGTTTATTTTAACAAATCAAAATAGATATTTTTCTTTTCATTTATTATATTTTAATTCTTCTAAAGTAAAATGCGTGATTTTTAACTTTTACAAATTTCAAAATTATTTTCCTCAAATATCATTGGCTAGAAAAGCTTAGATGATGAGGATGAATTTTGAGTGAATTGAGCATAACATTTTTGTTTTAAAATTTTATCAGCTTTTTTTTGGAAATGTATCCATCACCTTTCATTAATATTTGATGTCCCAGAATGCAATTATTATGAAAAAGTTAAAATTTCAGATTCTGAACATAAAAATAAAATGTTAAAAAACTAATTGTCTTTAAACCATGCAATTACAAATTGCAATGATTGGCATGGTTAGTTCTGTTGTTTATTTTAATAATTCACGAGCTTAACTATCTATCACGTAGTTTACATTTTTCATGAGATGCTTAAAGGTGTTGAGAAGAAGGTTTTGTATCGATGCCATGAATGACTTAAGATATAAAATTAGTACTACCTCCTAGGATGCCGAAAGAAAATTCTCACAACAACTGCAGCACCACTCAGAAGATTCACAACATGTTCAATTAAATGTTAAGCTTTGAATCTGGTAAAGGAAACACAACATGAACAATTTTTGTTGGATATGTGTTATATACTTGGAAAGTTTTACATCCCTTTTAGGCTTTGTTTTGGTCCATACTTTTATACCAATTGTATTGTAATACTGCTTAGTAGTTTCCTATAGTGACGTGTCTATAAATAATCACATAGATTATAGTTAAGTACAAGCAAAAAATATCTTATTCTATAGTGAATAGTTGAGTTAATATAGTATGTGTTGTTTTTCCTTTGTTTATTTCTCAAAGGGTTTTCTAGGGTTGATAAAATAAACCAAAAAATTGACAAAATTTTAAGATTATTATAAAAGTACAAGCAAAAAATATCTTATTCTATAGTGAATAGTTGAGTTAATACAATATGTGTTGTTTTTCCTTGGTTTATTTCTTGAAAGGTTTTCTAGGGTTGATAAAATAAACCAAAAAAATTGACAAAATTTTAAGATTATTATAAAGTTATTATCTTATCAACATTGTTACTAAAACATATCACACACATCAAATTAAAACATATCTATTCTAAAACATTTTGGCAAGAACTTTGCTACTCTACAACTCTTGTTTCTTATGTTACTTGTTGAAGAGCAATCACAAGTATCATTAAATATAAAAAATAAACTATTGAAACATAAGATATAATATATTAAAAAATAATGAAATAATTGTAAAGTAAAAATAAAATGATTCTTAGATGAATAAAATAATTTGAAATTGAGATTTTAAATTTGATCATTATTTTTTAGTCAAAACTAGTCTATTTTATTCATATAATTTAAATTTTATTTAGAGTATATCCATTCAAATATGAGATGTGTGAAAGAAGATAAAAATAAGATGAATATAAATTAAAATTGAATATGTAAATAGATTTGACAAAAGATAAATTAAAATGTATTTTATTGATTTATTTTATTTGATATATTTTTAAATTTAAAAAATAAAGAGAAGATAAATATAGATTAACATTGAATATACAAATGAACTTGACAAATGATGGATTATAATATACCTTAAAAGTGATCACCACAATATGAGTTTGGTCCCAATACATGAAACATAAAAACGTGGATGGAAATCAAACAGATGAAAAACATTTTTTCTACATTGTGAAGAACAATCATAATCACCATCACTACCATGGTCAATGTCTAAGGTTAATTATATTTTCCTTCAAATACGTGAAATTGGACTTTTGTTTCTGATTTTTCCTCATTAAATCATTCTCTTTTGTTTTCAGAAAGAAGAGATAATGGGGATGATGATTAGGTCAACAACTAATGAAACTTGTTATCTTAGATGTCTACATGTACACGGCTTGTATTCACCATTACATACCCAATGACTTAGGAGGTAGAAATTGAATAACTAGGAAACACCCAATGAGATATTGCCTTCTCAAATGTATAGTTGATAACCCAAAAGCATTGTTGTTCAATTCGTGTTGATGAGAGAAGATAGTGGTGAGTGTGTAGAATTTAGGAGATGAGTTGGAAAGGAACGTTTGAGTGTTAGAGTTGAAGTCCAACAAACTCCTTTTATTTTACCTATTGACTCTTCACATCCTCCATTCGGTGTGGAATAAATCATTATATATTTGCTACTATATCTATTGTAAATATTGTTGATTATAATAAAATTCCTCTCCTCAGTGTGGATGTAGCCATATTTTGGTGAACCACGATAAATCCTGGTCTCATTTCATTTATGTTTTCTTATCTGTAATTGCTCTATTTTTTGCATCTTTTTTTTTCGCTCTTCATTATTTACAATTGGTATCAAAGCTATATGGTGATGGTATAGTTGATTGGGAAATTGTTGCTAAATTTCCTGAGTTATGGAGGAAGCGAAGATAGAGAAATTCTCGAGTCAGAATTTCAGTTTGTGGAAGGTGCAAATGGAGTCATTGCTGATAAAGCAAGACCTCTCACTTGCGCTTGATAGGAAAGCTAAGAAGCCAAGTTCAATGGCAGAAGAAGAGTGGGAGAAGCTGGACAAGAAGGAAAAAGCTACAATTTTACTCTCATTGTCCAGTAACGTAGTGTTTAATGTTTTAGCAAAAAAGACTTTGAAGGAATTGTGGGATAAAATTTCTTCGATGTATGAAATGGCTTCAACATCTAATAAGGTGTTTATTATGAAGAGGTTATTTAACTTGAAAATGAAAGGTGGAATTGTGTCCAACCACCTTAATGAGTTTAACACATTGGTTACTCAATTAGTTTCAGTGGACATTAGCCTAAATGATGAGATTAAAGCAATTTTATTGTTGTGTTTGCTACCTAATAGTTGGGAGGAAGTTGTTATGACTGTGAGTACGTCAATGGCTACTAAAAATAAATTCAAGTTTGACGATGTCACAACTACACTCCTCAACAAAGATATGTGAAGGAAGAACCAAGAAACCTCTTCAGACGAAGCCCTAACTGCTATTAGTAGAGGAAGGCCTCGACATAGAGGCAAAGACAATAACAAGGAAAGATCAAAATCTAGAGGTAGAATTGGCGATTGTTGGTTTTGTAGTAAGGCTGGTCAAACCAAAAAATAATGTTATTCCTATAAGAAGGCACAAGAGAAGGTTAAAAACACCAAGGCTAATGTTGTCTATGAACACGATGATAGTGTTTTGGTTTTTTCTGTAAGTGAAATCACTTCAGATTTGTGGGTTTTAGATTTGATCGCATCTTTCCATGCTACCTCTTGTATGGATGACTTTTCAAATTATCAAGAAGGACACTTTGAGAATGTTTACTTGGGGGATAACAAATCTTTGGAAATCATTGGTAGAGGTGATGTTCTCTTACAATCCAAGAATGGAGGCACATGGTTTTTGCAAGATGTTAGACATGTTCCAAAACTCAAGAAGAATCTGATTTCTATTAGCCAACTTTTTTCACAAGGCTGCAATACTTTTTTCTTTCTAGATTTGTGGAAAGTTACTAAGGGTACCCAGCAAATTTCCAAAGGAGATAGAGTGGGAAGCTTATATATTTTTGAGAATGACTCTCAAGTGGGAGCTACTATGGCACTAACAGACAATGATATTGTACTTTGGAACCAACGACTTGGACATATGAGCAAGAAAGGCATTGAAGTGATGGTTAAAAGAGATCAATTACTGGATTTGAAATCAGTGGATTTGGAATTTCGCCAACATTGTCTTTATGAAAAATAGAAGTGGGTCAACTTTTTGAAGATGGGTTGTGCAAAGAATACCTCACCTTTGGAGCTTGTTTATTGGGATGTCTTTGGACCGACTAAGGTAACCTCTCTTCGAGGGGCTAACTACTTTGTAACTTTCCTTGATGATTGCACTAGGACGGTCTGGATTTTTATGCTTAATAGGAAATTTGAAGTATTTAGTAAATTCAATTTTTTAAAAACTTTAGTTGAAAATCAAATTGGGCATAACATAAAATGTTTGCAAACAGATAATGGTTGCAAATTTTTCTCACTAGAGTTTGATAATTTTTGCATAGAAAATGGTATTCAAAGAATCAAATTTGTTCTTTTTACACCTCAAGAAAATGGTGTTGCAGAGAGGTTAAATAGAACAATTTTGGAGAAAGCGTGATGTATACTTTCCAATGTTGGATTGGGAAAAGAGTTATGGGATGAAGCTTGCAACACAACAATTTATTTGATTAACAGAAGCCCATCATCTTGGTTGGATTTTTGTATTCTAGAGCAGTAGTGGCTTGGAAAGTGAATCTCCTATTCACATCTTCGGGTATTTGGATGTGAAGCATTTTCTCTTGTTCCCAAGTAGAAATGATCCAAATTGGATCCCAAATAATAGAAGTGCATTTTTGTTGGGTATGGTGAAGATTAGTACAGATTCAGGCTGTGGGATCATGTTTCCAATAAGATTACTCGCAACAAGGATGTGGTTTTCAATGAGCATGTTTTTCCAACTTTGCAAACACAGGAAGTAGTCACGAAGGAATATATTCCTTTTTCAGTGTTTGAACATACTCATTCATAGGGGTCCTCTAATGTTAATTTGTAGCCTGACAACATAGGGGGAGTGTCTCTTTCAATTCCAATGCCTCTTGTCATGGTTGTTTCACCCACCTTTGTTTTATCACCCTCTGTTTCTTCTACCTTTGCATCCTTAGGCTGTGAGCACTTAACACAATCTTCACAATCTCTAGATTCTTCCTCTCAGCAGTTCGAGGGCACTGCTCTCTTCCCATGGCAAATGGAATTGCATTATGAGACCGGTTTGCAAGGTATAGGTCAGGTCCCTGCTTTGGCGAGTCTAAGGGTCTAGATGCCTTGCAATCTTCAACTCCAAAGAACATTCATCACCACAATTCCTTGTCATCCGGTTTGGATGACACAAGAGAATTGCATGGGTGTTTTAATCAAATTTTGAAGGGAATAGACTACACAGGGGAATGTGCACAAAGGTCAATGCCTACAAAAGTATCAATGCAACCTATACATTCTTCTACATAGCCTCCTCATTCTACACATCATGCATCCCTGTCTTCTGGTGTTGACCATCTGTGGGCTTCAATAGTCCATCTGCAACCTTTAGGACATGCTACACTACCTCCTTTACATGCTACACAACCTTCAAACGTTCATGCGTAGCCTTCTTTAGGGAATATTGATCCCTGCACAACCAGTTTTCCCCCTCTATTTGGTGCGTCTGAACATCATTCTTCTATTGGTGCATCTGACTATATGCAAGGCAATGTGTTGCCACAGGTAATTGTAGATCAGAGGTAGAGTCTGAAAGAAAATTTTTAGAACAGAGGTAATTTGCAAAATGAAATAGAAGATGTTTAAAGTCAATTCCAAAGAATGCACTTGGAAGATTTCAATATGCAAGAACAGGGTCCTCACTTAAGGAGGTCTACCCGGGAGAGGAGACGTCCTTCTAAGTTTTCAAATTATGAATTGTTATATTCAGAGGAGGTTGAGCCTAAACTTTTAATTTCTGATCAACTTGAACTAGCTACTTTCAAAGAGGCTTGCAAGGAAATTGATTCTAAGAACTAGCAAGAGGCAATGCAAGATGAAATGAGTTCGTTGCAGACTAATAATACTTGGGATTTAATGCCACTTCTGCCTAATCGAAGACCCTTGAAGAATCGTTGGGTATATAAGTTGAAAGAAGAGGATGGGGGAAAGAAACATTATCATGCTGAGTTGGTTGTAAAGGGGTATGATCAATAGAAAGGCATAGATTTTAATGAGATTTTCTCCCTAGTTGTGGGAATGAACACAATCTGGACAGTTTTGGGTTTGGCTGTAGTTTGGGATCTTGAACTTGACTAGTTGGATTTCAAGACAACCTTTCTACATGGTGATGTTGATGAAGAGCTATACATGGAGCAGCCGAAAGGATTTAAACAACAAGGACAAGAACATCTTTATTGCAGGCTGAAGCACAACTTGTATGGGCTCAAACAAACCCCGTGACAGTGGTATATTAAGTTTTATCTCTTCATGATTGAGCACAAGTTCATTAGGTGTGAATTAGATCCATGTGTTTATTACAAACAACTTTCCAATGGTGAGTTTGTTATTCTCTTTCTTTATGTTGATGACATGTTGGTAGTTGGTAGTAATAAGAGGATTTTTTTTTGAGTTGAAGGCACAATTAGCTAAGAGATTTGCTATGAAAGACTGAGGCACAACCAAGAATATTCTTGGAATGACAATCACTAGAGATAGATGAAAGAAGGAGATCAAGTTGTAACAACAGAGACTAGGGCACATGAACTGCTTTGTAGAATGCCACAAGGAACCCTTGTAGCATTCCTTCATGTACTACGTCAGATCATTTTTATTTTTTATTCATTGTTTTATTATTAAAATAAGGAAGAAAATTACCATTGTAACGCATATTAGGTTGTTAGAGAAGGATGTTTGACACATAGGCTTGCTCACAACCCACATACTTGTAATGGGCAATAACCTTTTCCTAATTCTAATTGGCTAATAAATTATTCCTCCTTATTTTCTCTATCTCTATATGTATCTCTTCCATATCTATATATCCCTTTCTCCTCTCTCTTTATATCTCCCTCTCCTTATCTCCATACCCCTCTCCTCCATCTCCATCTCCATCTCTCTCCATCTCTATCTCCATCTCCATCTCCATCTCCATCTCTCTCTCTATCTCCTTAACCCCTCTCTCACTCTTCCCCCTTCTATCTCTCGTTATTTCTTTCCCTGTCTCTCACTTTCTCTCCCTCTCTCCCTATTGCAAACATAACATGAGTCTGTTGATAATGAATCCTTATTACCTTACTGATTGAGAGGATTTATTTAAATCATGTTTCGATCCATGTAAGTGGATGCATAGTTGATTTTAATATAGCACTTCTCCAATAATACATTCGTTGCATAAACAACATCATTTGCTAAATTACCTATAAGTTGACCTCATGTGTTACACAAATGTATTAAAAAAATAAACATTTTTTTTTCCAAAAGATTACAGCATTTACATCTCTCTATATTTACATTTGGCAGCAGCCTCTCCTCTAAGCCCTTGTAGTGCTTCTCCAACATCGGAGGATAAACTTAAAAGGTTTTTCCAACCTCAATATAGCCAAAATAGCTCAATGAGGCCAAATTTTTCTATGGTCTGAAAGGAATTTCAAGTCTAGACAAAGACTCTTGTTGCTGCTGCTAATTGGCAGAATGAAGTAGCTCTTCAATTTAAGAAAAAAAAATGAAGAAAGAGAGCATGTTTTAGCTCCTACCACTACAAGAAAGAATAACTCAGGGTTTGATTGACATTTCAAAATTTCAAATGACTTCGCACATTGAAAATTATGGTAGATAACATTGATGCCATTGCAAGGGATACAAAAATATTAAATGCAGTAGTCAATGCCATCATTAAAATTTTGTATAAAGTTTTTTGTACAAAGTTGTTTGCAGAATCTTGTCTCATAACTATATGGACTATT